>JAADVN010000936.1:0-12005 GCA_023335535.1 Globisporangium spinosum | reverse complement strand
GGTTACCCCCCCCCCCTTTTTTTTTCAGGCGCGTGAAAACATTTGACGATTCTGATGGCCCATCAACGTTGCAAAAGCCTCAGTGCCAAGTACAGTGTCGCTCTCTGTCTCCTGCACCGCATTCAAAAAGACGCCATTCCAGGTTCAGACAGCAAGCCCTCACTCAGGACGCACAAGGTATCCGTGGGCTTTTGGAACCAGTGCCGATAGTTTTACTGTTATTCCTCCTCCTCCCTTCAGCAGCAATGCCGAATCCTCCAGTGGCAATGAGCGCGAAGGTGACGCTCTTCGAATCTCCAGCCGTGAGCACCTTCATGGAGAGCAGCGACGACTTTGAGCGAGTGAACATGACCCTGGAGTCCCCGCCGCACGAACAGCACCGCCACCGTCACCAGTCCACCAAGGCGTTTGCCAGCACGCGGGTGCTCGGCACGCTCGGGGTCGTCGCGACCACGTTCTTGCTCAGCAGCGGCGGCCCCATCGGCTCAGAGCCGGTCGTCGCGTCCGCGGGGCCGCTGGTCGGTATGACCGGGTTCGTCGTCTACCCGCTCCTCGTGATGATCCCGTACGCGTTCATCATCGCGGAGCTCTATTCGGCGTTCCCCGAGGACGGCGGCTTCCCCGTCTGGGTCGTGATCGCGTTCGGTCCGTTCTGGGGTATCCAGGTCGGCTACTGGTCCTGAGCGTCCGGCATTTTCAACGAGACGCTGCTCCCAGGCGTGCTGCTGCTACTCGTGACCGAGTTCTACGACATCACGGTTGAGTAGAGCGCGGTCGAGTACCTGATCAAGGCTGCGATCGCAGTGGCGCCCACACTGCTGATGCTCGCCGGGACGCGCAACTTTGGTCGCCTGTGCATGGCGCTGCGCGGGTTTGGGGTTCTCGCATTCGCAGTCTTCACCATCTGGGGGTACGTCGTTGCCGTCAACTTTGACAACCTATTGGACAACCGCCACGAAGTCACCGAGTACAACCCCCCGAGACGAAGGACATCGCCCTGCAAGGGAAGATTGACATTGACTGGAAAACCTACATGACACGATCTTCTGGAACTGCGATGGGCTCATCATGGTCTCGGGCTTTGGCGGCCAAGTGCTCAACCCGGCACGCGTGTATCGTCGCGCGATCTTCTTCACCGTGCTGCTCATGATGGCGGCGTACATCGTCCTGACACCCGCGGGTCTGGCGTCCGGCCGCGTCCACGAACGACGCGTACCCGCTCATCGCAAAGGACGTCGGTGGCCGGTTCCTCCAGGTGCTGATCGTGCCCGCCGCCATGTGCTCGACCGCAGGCATGTTCACCGCGAGTCTATACGCCAAGAGCTTCCAGCTCTCGGGGATGGCCGAGAGCGAGCTCATGCCGAGCTTCCTCGAGCAAGACCGCGCGGTTCGAGGTGCCACACAACGTGGTCCTGCTCACGCTCGCGCTGCCGCTGCTCAGCGTCGACTACAAGCACCTGCTGCCGATCACGAACGCGTTCTCGGCCGCCGTGCAGCTGGTGGTGATCGCCACAGCGTTCTCGCTGCGCGTCAAGCTGCCGCACATCCCGCGGCCGACCAAAGTCCCCGGCGGCAAGGGCATGGTGCTACTCTTCGCGGTGCTGCACGCCGCGACCCTCTGCTACATCATCTACCACGCGTTCACGCTGCAGTTCACGGGGTTGGTCATTGGCGTCTCACTGATCCCGGGACTGGCGTGTGGCGGCTGGCGATTCTACCGACAGCGCAATGCCACCACAGGCTGGTAGATGGGTATTTATTGATACGCTCGATACCAGGGATGATGCGAAGGACCAATGAATGTGGACTCCGTCAGCTTGTAGATCAGAATATGAAATCGGGAGCAGTAGATACCAGGGCCGGACATTCCTCGTGTTCATAGCATGGCGAGCGTCCAGTGTGCCAAACTGCTGCACGTACTGGCAAGCTCGGTTACAGTACACTACCTCCTCTATAAACAAATCAATGCTATACGCACATGTATACTGTATGTATGTGTGCTTTTTGCGTCCTAGACGAGAGTTTTTGCTGAGGATAACGCAATAGAAGCGCAAGCGCGGTGTTTTATTTCATCGCATTCAGCACACTTTAGCAGTCGACCAGAGTATACAGAGAGACTTCTAACACGTAGCATACTGTGCCCTAGCTGGTTTACCAAATAGAAAGCGGTCTTCTATATATTACGGCGCAGTGCTCTCGAAAGGACCTCCCTTCTTCGTTGACAGGCGAGGGCTCGGCGGACAGCGAGTCAGCCGTGTCACGCCAGCGTCACACCCGTTCGGAATGCAAATGTGATGCAGAGATTGCACCCATTGGTGCCTGCTTGTACGCGAGTCACCATCTCGCTCCTCACCACAGTATCCGATTTCAGCATATCGAGGCAGGCTTCTTTTCTGCGCTAAGAGGGTGTCGTTTCTCCAGGTTTGCGAATAACGAAAGTGAATCACGCTCACAGAATAATTCATGTCGATCCCCCCAGTGTGTGGACGTGGGACTGATCGCCCTTGGATGTGACCTCGTGAAGAAACATATTATGCGAAACCATGGACCATTGTTACGTTGTGATAGATTTTTGGCACGTGACTCAAACTGCTGTTGTGCATCCCAAGATCCAAGTTGCACTCCACCGAAAGTATCTTGCCAAAAATCAAACTAGCGTCAACTCATCGGCAAGGTTGACAGATGTGTTATATACCTCACTGTGCGCCTCGAATCTAAAAGGAAGGACCCATTCTAAACATCTCTGCGTATTCCTCTTGAGACTCATCGCACCCAACCGACCACGCTCTTAGGATTTGCTTGTGGCCTGGTGGAGCCACAAACGTCAATCGATTATACCTGATTACTTGGTTATTCGCTGAGATCTCGCATGATCGCGTGGGAAGCTTCAAAGCCTCGTCCGAGATCTTCGGTGTATGAGGGACCAAGTGATCATGAAGGTACTCGTGACTTGCTTTCAGTAATATACCCGACCGACAGTTTTGCCTCCCAGCCACTTCGCCGTTTGTTTCACCTCGAGGATTTGCTTTGCTGTATTACTAGTGTCAGTACTAGTAATGGGCCAGGCATCAACGTTCGCATGAGCACTGATTGATAGCGTGAAGACCAGTCGCCAAAACCCATCATCTTGTGCTGGGAAGCCTTTGGTTGTTGCGTAAGGAATCTCTTCAGACTCGTTTTGGTTTTGAGGGAGACTGAGAATAACGGAGTGTGGGTCATGCGTGGGATCCACGCCCAAACGGATCCGCCGAGAGAGTCCCGCACACTCTTCGACATACGGCACGTCTGGGTCTCACCTTCACATTTCCTCTTCCCGGCAAACTGAACTCCATACAAACGATCGCAAGAACAGCTCTCGTTTGCAGCCTCTTGAGTCGTTCTCGCTCTTCGTCGTCTGTGAATCACATTGTTGGATTTGCCTTCCTTGCATCGCAGTCTTCGATCGCCCAGCTAGGACAAAAGAGCCCTCAGTCCTTAGTTCCCAGTTCCCAAACAGCAGCAGAACTCACTTCGATGGCGACTGTCAACCGCCACGGCCACGCCGCGGGCCAGCAGATCGCCAAGCGCCTTGACGTGCTCGGCCACCTCCAGTCCGGCTGCTTTGGGGTCTCCTGGTGGTTCGTGCGCGTGTTCTTCGTCGCCGGCGGCGTCTGGGCCATGGCCGCCGCGCACTCCATCTCGTTCGCGTACCTGGTCAACAGTCTGGAATCGGATTTCACCATGTCCAAGTCAGAGCGCGCGGTCATGGGCGGGACGATCTCGCTCGGCACGTTCGTCGGTGCGTTCTTCTTCGGGAATCTCGCGGACCTGCGCGGCCGCAAGTTTGCTTTGCTGATCGCGTTTGTGATCGCCCACACGGCGACTGCGCTCAGCGCCGTGGCTCGCAGTGTCGAGGTGTTTGGAACGCTCCGGTTCATCGTCGGTATTGGACTCGGTGGTGAGCAGCCGATCATCGTCGCGCTCATCATGGAGCTCGCCCCCGCCAACGTCCGCGGCCGCGCGCTCGTGTACCTGGACGCCTTCTCGGCCATTGGCTCGATGCTCACGGTGCTGCTCTGTCGTGATCTCGAGCCGCTTATCGGCTGGCGCGTTCTCTTTGTGTGCAACATCGCGGCGCTGTTGTACCTGCCGCTGATCTACTACGTCATCCCCGAGTCCCCCAAGTGGCTCGCGAACGCAGGGTACTACCAAGAAGCCGTGTGTGTGCTGCGCGCCATAGAACAAGCCTCCAGTGTCTTCCACGGTGAAGAGGTTGATGACGCCATCTACAGTCTCCAGGTCAACAACTCAACTGGAGTCGTCGACGTGAGGCAGTCGTACCAGGAGCAGGAGCTTCCACTCATGAAAGCCGTGGTGAACCGCGCGCGCATCCTGCTGCGGTACCCGTACCTGGCGCGCACGCTCATGCTCTGGGCCGTCTGGACAGGCATGTCCATGAGCAACACCGCCACGTTCGTGTACCTGGGTGAGGACTTTCTGAGGAACGTGCTCGACCGATACGGTGAGACCCTCGTGGTGTACGTCTCCATGGTGGCCCAGCTGCTCGGGAACCTGAGTGCCGCAGCGCTGATCGACCGCATTGGACGCCGGTACACGCTCATCTGCTTCCTCATGCTCGCGAGCTGTGGCTCGTTGCTCGAAGTGTACCTGAACCCGACGAAGCTGACGGTGTTACTCTCCAGCTGCCTGCGCAACTTTGGGTTCATGGGTGCCTGGGGCTGTCTGTACGCGTACACGCCCGAGCTGTACCCACTCACGGTGCGCGTCGTGGGGATCAGTTATGCCTGGGGGATCAGCCGCCTTGGTGCCTTCGCAGGGCCCTTCACAGTCGTGCTGCTGGCCGAGCGGTTCCAGTTCAGCACGCCCGTGGTGATGTGGATTTTCTGCGGCGTCTCGCTCAGCGCCGCGGTCGTGATCTACGCGTTTGGGATTGAGACCGCGAGTTTCGCCACGAAGGACAAGGAGAAGACGAAGAGCCGCTCGCTGACCGCGGACCACAACCAGACTTCTGCTCTGAACCACGTGGTCGCGTACACAAAGCACGAGGACGATAAGATCGGCGCCAACCGGACGATTTTTGTCTAGGGACCAACGAAAAACAGGTGTATTACGGTCGTCTTGTGTTAAAAGTGAGAGAAACTATGTGTTGAGAGATGATTGTTCAAGGTTGCAGGAATGGGAATTTCGTCCATTGCTAACTGGTATCACGCCGGGTAGGTAGGTGGCCGCCGTCTCTGGCTGAGACCTCGGATCATTTCCACCTTCAATGGAAAATCAACCCTGAACAATAGAAAGTCATCGATTGGTGTACGTACGATCAGCTCAGAGATGTTGGTTGGCTGGTTGGTTGTTTCTCTTGTGTATTCGTGTTGCTGTTACATATCACTTCACTTCTTACGCCCTCTGTCACCTTACTCACCGCTCGTTCTCCAGTCCCCAGTCGCTACAATAGTAGTTGGTCCTCAGTCGGCAAGCGCCAGTCCTCACTGGATGAAGCGCCTCCATGGTCTCTCCACGCTTTAAACGTTGGCTCTTCCTGGTTCCTGGCTTCTTCATCTGTGCTGTGCTGGAAGGTACTTCCTCTCTTTAGTGGTGGTGCGCGTCCTGGGACCACTGGATCGTGTTCGGGTCGATTCCTTCTTGAACCATCTCCCAGAGCGGAGACATCTCGCGCAGACGCGTCACGTGCTTGACACACATGTCGATCGCAAAGTCCACCTCTTCCTCGGTCGTGAAGCGGCCGAGCCCAAAGCGGATCGACGTGTGCGCCAGGTCCTCACCCACGCCGATCGCACGCAGCACATAGGACGGTTCGAGCGACGCGCTCGTGCACGCACTTCCCGAGGACACAGCGATGCTCTTGAGCGCCATGAGCAGACTCTCGCCCTCCACGTACGCGAACGACAGGTTCAGGTTGCCCGGGTAGCGCTGCTCCAGGTCGCCGTTGAGCACCACGTGGTCGATCTGGCTGTTGATGCCGTCGTAGAGCTTCTTCGACAGGTAGCTCACCCACTTGTGGTCGTTCTCCATCTCGAGCTTCGCGACCTCGCACGCCTTGCCAAAGCCCACGCAGAGCGGATGCGCGAGCGTGCCACTGCGCAGGCCGCGCTCCTGACCACCGCCGGACATGATCGGCTCCAAACGCACGCGCGGACGGCGACGCACGTACATCGCGCCGACGCCCTTGGGGCCGTACACCTTGTGGCCCGAGAGCGACATGACGTCGATGTTGAGCTCATCCACGTCGATCGGCATCTTGCCCAGCATCTGCGCCGCGTCCGTGTGAAAGAACACCTTGCGTGCGCGGCAGATCGCGCCGATCTCCTTCAGCGGCTGCACCACGCCGATCTCGTTGTGCACGGCGATGATAGACACGAGCGCCGTGTCGGGACGGATCGCTGCCTTGAGCTGCTCCAGGTCGATGAGCCCATTCTGGCCCACCGGCAAGTACGTCACGTCAAAGCCCTCAGACTCGAGCACGCGGCACGAGTCCAGTACGCACTTGTGCTCGATCTGCGTCGTGATGATGTGCTTCTTTTTCGCCTGCGTGAAGTGCGCGATGCCCTTGAGGATCGCGTTGTTCGACTCCGTGGCGCCGGACGTGAAGATCACTTCCTTGGCGTTCGCGCCAATGAGGTCCGCGACGCTCGCGCGTGCCTTCTCGACCGCGGCGTCGGCGTCCCAGCCGTACTCGTGCGTGGTCGAGTGCGGGTTGCCAAAGCCGTACGTCATGTGCGGCATCATGGCGTCGAGCACGCGCGGGTCCATGGGCGTGGTGGCCTGGAAGTCCAGGTACGCCGGCTTGCCCTGTGCCTTCACCGCGTTCTCCTTCATCGAGAAGCCCGGCGAGAAAATCTGCTCCGAGTTGATATTCGCCAGCACGTTCTCCGGCACGGGGTTCACCGGCTGGTAGCGCTTGTCGGTCGCGAACGCGCGGCGCGTCTGCGTGGTGATGGTGGTGGTCGTCGTCGTGGCATTCGCATTCGCACGGCCGGCGGTGGTGACCGTAGCGCGCCCAGCAGTGGCGGTCATGGAGCTCTTGAGCGCGCGCAGGAGCTGCATCTTGGCCATTCTCTTCCTCTTCCAATCAAGATCTGCGTGTGTGTGTGGCTTGGGTTTCGTTCGACCACGCTCTTCCTTTTGCTTGTGTTTGCGTTGTGTGTTGCTTGTGTTGTTTGTGTGTGTGGCCCAATCAAACGTTGGTTTGATTGGGACCCATGGGCGTATATTACACCATAGCCGCTTATTTCAGTAGATAGTCTTGATGAAAATGCGTGTCGAAGGTTCGAGAGTGTACTAAAATAGAGAGAAAAAAGGGATGGCAATCGTTATTTTCGTGATTGCGGGCACACCGCCGAGAGTGTTGGTTAGAGTACTGAAATATCTTGAAAATAGGCGCTCTGATTACTGCTTTAGGATAGACTATTCGTACCACACAACTGCTCATACTGAAACGAAGAAAGTATTTGTACCACGCCAATTAAGCGCTACAGTATCAACCGCGTTTAACAGAATGATGTGCATGGTGGACCCTGTGAAGGGCCACCATCAAAGCAATTGGAGCTCTTCAGTACAATTGCGCAAGTGATGAATAGCGAGCAGCTGGCCTTGCCCTCAAACCTCGAGCCTCGCTCGCGCGGAACACGAGCTTGCCCTTGGCGCGCTGGCTCGTCTGCAGCACCACGGCGCACTCGACGCTCTCCAAGGTAAGCTCATAAGGCGACGACACGTCCAGCACCGCGTGGAATTGGTGCTTCGGGTGTTCGCTCACGAGCGCGGCAAGCTCCTCGAGCTCCTTGCTCTTTGGGAAGCTCGAGACCATCTTGTAGCTCCTCGTGAACGGATTCAGCGCCTTCCACATTATCGGACCGAGGAACTTGAACAGGTCCACGATGGTGCGCACCTGCGTGTCTGGCGCGTCCACGACCGCGATGTACTTACCGCGCCTCTTCTTAAGTACGTCGTTGTCGCAGTGGCGCCAGGACGCGTCGTCGCCCACACAGTCGATGATCACGTCGAGACGTTGGTCGTCTATGTCGCTCTTGAGCACGTCCCACCAGTTGGCTTCTCGGTAGTTGATCGCCAGGTCGGCGCCGAGCGACTGCACGAGTTTCGTGTTTGTTGACGTGGTCGCGACGAACGCTGCGCCTTTGAGCTTCGCGAGCTGGATCACGAGCGAGCCCACACCGCCTGAGCCTCCGATGACGAGCACACGCGAGCCAGGGCCAACTTGCGCGTCCTTGATCGCCTGAACTGCCGTGCAGCCCGCGACAGGCAGTGATGCGGCTTCCAGGTCACTGCAGACGCTCTCTGGCGGCGCGAGCGCAGCGCGATCCGAGTTGAGAACCACGTACTCAGCGAAACTTCCGTGGACGAACACATCCTGCGAGCCGATGATGCGGTCGCCGACCTTGAACTTGCCCGACGACTGGCACTTGGCGCCAACCGCTTCGACGACCCCGCACAGATCGATGCCCGGGATGTACGGGAACTTGGTGGGTTTCATCACGAGCGACACGCTGCCGCTCATGAGGCGGCAGTCGCCGGGGTTGAGCGCGCACGCGAGCACTCGCACGAGCAGGTCGCTGGAGCTGGGGTCGAGCTCGGGCTTTGGGGCGTCCTCCGTGAACGCGAGGTTACCGCGCTCCGCAAACTTGGTGACGTAGATGGCGCGCATGTTGGGATAGTAGGTGGTGGTGAGGGAGGCTGAGCGTGAGAGTCTTCTTGTTAGTGTTGAGGGCGGAATGAAGAATGAGCCTTTGATTAATTTCGTTTGATGATTGCTCTCAATTCTCATAGAAACGGATGCTTGCTCAAAGATTGGTCAATGGCTCACTGACCAATCTTGCTGACCACCCGCAATCATTCTGCGATAGGTACGACCCACACTCTGTCACCGTCACACGAAGCAGGACTTGCCGAGAACTGCCATCGCTCCATCGAAGCGACCCAGTCGTCGTTCATGTAGCCAAAGACCCTGCTGCCGCAGCTACACATACTATACTTGTTGATCTGCTGTGATGGAGTGGTTGTGACCAGCGTGATGGTCTTGCTCGAGGTGTTATGGAAGAGCATTGAGGAACTACGCTGGGCTGACACACTCGACAAGACCAGCATTCAAATAGTTGATTGCACATGGGGAGCAAACCAACTAGCCAAAGCTGCTTTGATCTGACATACCCCGACAAGCTACATCTGCAGGCATGCAATTAATCAGTCACGCTCACCAACAACAACAACGCATACCATAATGACATGAAAAAATAGAAAACACAATAACAATTGTCGTTTCCTGGTTCACAGACATTGGAAACCCATGTCTTCCATTTATTACATTGCAGAAGTTCGAAGAACGCGCCCTGCCAACATAATCCACGTCTAGGCACAGATCGAGTCATAGCCTGCGAATCGTCATCAAGAGTTGATTTGCTGTTGCTCTCCTGGTCACCGAGACGCCGCTTCACTTTCTTCCTTCACAAATTTTTCACTCCGCGCACACGCACCATCGCCGCGGACAGACGAGTCCTTCCATGCTGAATCACAATTTAACTCCACGCCACGGCGCGAAGCGCTCAGACGCAGTTTCGAAGCAGAACTTGATACTGGAAATACTCGCTTGATTCATCCGCCGCTGAAGCCGAACCCGAAGAGAGAAGAACACACGATCGAAGAGAGAGAGGCGGCGCGCCAAGCGGGTCAGTCAAACGCAATCACTCCACTACTCCGAAGAGGCAATGGGGAGAAAGCGCTTATCTGGCACGCTGGCGCATTTTTCGGCGCTTACGACGCAAGCGGCGCATGCGTTTCTTACGCCACTTGGCGCGCATGCCGCCGTTGACGAAGAGGAGCATCTTCAAGGTGTCCGCTTCCGCCACGCCGTAGTCCGCGAGCGAACCGGACTCGAGCTGCTTGCCGGCGCACACGAGACGGAAACCCGAGATGAACTCGTAGTCTTCGACCATCTGCTTCACCGAAGCAACCGAGGCATCCGATGCCACGGAGAGCTTGAGGGGAGCTCCCGAAAGGGTGTCGACGAAAATCTGCATGATGGAACCAGCCACTCGCTTCTCAGAAAATGGCTTTTTCCCTCCTGGATGCTCAAATGCTGCAGCATGCACAAGATGACATCAAGATACAACGCGCGTTAGAGACCTTGTTCATATATCCGTTGATACTCGGGCCTGACAACAGCCAGCTCAAAGCGCGCAGCCTATGCGCACGCACACTGTCGATGGGTATGAGCCACAACGAGTGCGGGCGATGGGCATGGTGCACACAAGAGCAGCTAGGCAGGGCTGGGCTGGGCTGGGCGACAGGTCCAACGAGATGAAGAAGGTTCCGTACCGTGAACGATGTTCACAGCAGAGCAGTCAGCAGAAAGTGAGTGGCGCCATCGCTGGTTGCGGCGGCGGTGAAAGCGAGCGAGCAGCGGGGCGAGGCGATCGCATCCAGCCACCCTCTCGCTCGCCACACGTGTTGTTGGGAGTGGTCGTGGTGCTCCAGCAGGAAAAAAAGCAATGTCAAGCTCTGTATGATTTTAATCGTTTAATTTGTATGATCTTTTTTCGGCATATACAAATTTGTATGTTGAAGGGAAGATTGGGTGGTTGTGGGTTTTAGATGGGAGCAGCGATTTGCTTGTCAAGCTCTTGCTGGCCAACCAATTGGAGTTCTTGGTGTGGTGGAGAGCGATAAACGGAGCTGACCGTAAATAAGGTGTCCCACGTTATCAAATGCGTGACTTCTATAATCCGGTACCGGTACTTGTGGAAGCCAATTGGATGAAAGTGGGGGTTGTGCATAAATACTTCAGTTGGCTCGGGATCCCTGTTCAAAAGCGCAAGTGCAAGCGGCCCTGTTGGTTTGAGCAGATGAAATATCCGAGGTCATCCCCAATTGGCGCTCTTGCCTTGGGTTTTGCTCGATTCGAAAACCTCAGGTCAGTAGGGCAACAACGCGCTGATCTACATCCTGCGTTCGACGCACCAGGAGCTTACAGTATTCGTTTAGCTGTTGGTGCGTATCCATAAATTTATGGTCAGCTCCCTACCCCACTCTTGAACGCTCTTCTTGCCATCGCAATCGATCGTCAACAAGGAGGGGACAGATGCACTCCACCAACAGCTTCACTTGGGTGGCGATCGTCAACCGCCACGGCCACGCCACAGGCCAGCAGATCGCTAAGTACCTCGATGCTCTTGGGAACATCCAGTCTGGCTGTTTCGGGGGTCTCCTGGTCGTTTGTTCGCGTACTATACGTCGGTAGATTTCTTTTCAGGTCAAATACGGGCCAGGTCTGACTTTTGGGTCTGGCTTTTGGTTGCATAACATGGATATTTTCTGACCGAAATGCCAGGCATGACCCAAAATGTAGAAAAGCATGACCCAAGGAGGAATATCTGACCAAGCAAAAATACTCTTTTTTGGGAGAAAATGCTCATGGTCCGCAGCTGACCGATTCAAAATAGCCCATAGGGGTCAAAATATTTCCGCTCATCCTCAACCGCCATATTTGCGAAATGCTGAAAGAGGTCGCACACCGGGTAGATGACAAGACCAACAGCTACATGATGATAGCCAAGCTGGTAGCGACACCGACTCATTCACCCAGTCTTGTCACGACTTGGCAGCGATGATAGACGCGTTCCGTATATATCGTGCGGGGGTTTTGAGGAGCGCACGTACACTGTAACGGGACTCAGCCCAACTCAGCTATCGCAAAAGCGAAGAGCTGGGTGGATTTGACCCCCGAGGAAGCGTGGAGCAAACGGAACTTGCACAGAAGTGTGAGCCGATGCTTGGGCCTGGGGTCTTGGGTCGTGGGCCTTGGGGGCTTGGAGACGAGGGGCGACTTGGACGGAAGAGGAGGCGACTTGAGTGATGAAAGGTAAATTTGCAACTGAGTTAAAATGTAGTCCTGGTTCTTGCTGCTGCTCCTAATGCACCCGAAGGGCTCCTAGAGGTTTTACTCGTAAAACCTCGCTCTTATATATAAAACCTACGAT
>JAADVN010000935.1:0-12007 GCA_023335535.1 Globisporangium spinosum | reverse complement strand
TCCAGGCTTCGGGGACCGCATACGACGGCAGATTGCGCGCGGGCGACCACATGACCTCGCGCTTCTCTCGTGAGACTCCGAAAGCTACAGACGATGGGGAATCCCTCAGTATTTTGCGACTACTCGTTTGATGACGATGATGATGCTGGGGCGGGTCGTCAGGGTCAACTGGGCTTTTCGCATCCCAGAACCGTCGAACGTCGTAGATCCCTGGCCCAAGGTCAGGGTCTGTCGTGGACACTGGGATGAACGAGGTCTTGTCTTTTGAGACGCGCGGAAAGACTGCGCTCTGGGTCGATAGCAAACTGCGCACTGGTGGTGTGTGGCTTTGAAGAAATGCGTGAGAACCTTCATCTTGCTCTTCATTCAGAGGAAAGGCTTCGAGCGTTTGCTGCTGTTGGCGTGTCCGCGTTCTTCTTGCGGCGCTGGTCGCTGGCTCGAGATCTCGAGTACTCCGGGCGAACGAGCCCAGCGGCGGAGGGTGATATTGGCTGGTCTCGAGGGCTTGTAAGGGGCTGTAGAGCTCGTTGCTGATGCTGTTGTTGTTGTTGTTGTTCGCTGACTGATTTGGTGCTTTGACAAGGGAAATATGGTTGAGCTACTGGCACCATTGCTGATCTGTATGAGCGATGCCAACTGGAAAGGATCTCGATCCGTGCGCGATGCGAAGATCGCAAACTGGTTCTGCGGCGTCAGGCCGTCCAGTTTCCACGGATCGTCCACGTCGTACGCGCCTGGACCGGGCAGATTCTGATTCATGCGTGAGCATTTGGAACCACCATTTTCCCGCAAAGTCAATCAGCAGTAGTGCCATATCGTAGAGGTCGAAACAGTACGTACCTCCAGATCGAGCTTCTCCTGTTTGTGGTGCGTGTCTTCCTCCGAGTAGCCCAGTGGCACGCGAAATTTCCTCTCGAGCGCGCCAACGTCCACCTCGCCGAGCACTTTCTGGGCTTCGAGGTGCACGACCAGGCGGAAGACGTCCTGCGACAGGAAGGACTTGGAATTGCTACCCATACGAATGCCCCATTGATGCGCTTTGCCTGGAGTCTGCATCTCTGTCTCTGGACTGTCGAATCGACGCACACGTTTGGCTCAGAGCTCGCTTGCACTCTGTTCTTTAGTACTGAAAGAACTTGCAAGGCGCATCACTCATTCAGTCATCGTCACATCCGTTCGTTGCCTTTCATGGAAATCAAAGGGTTATATTTAGGAAGACATCGCGTACTTTTTCTTCCCCCTATGTCTGCGGGCAAGCAAATGAATGCGAAGAGTTAAACAAAGTTGAAATAGAGAAGAGGGAGCCAAAACCGGAGAGGTGGAAGGTGAAGAAATAGCCAGCAGCAGCTTTGAGGAACTGGAAACTGGTACCTGGAAGCTGATGAGTCGTCGTGAAGCGAAGGCTGGCTTTCGCATTTACTCGGTCTCGAGAATCGTCGTCGGGCGTCGTGCCAGTGTGGACGACATGAGCGTCTGCAGCACGCGCGCCGCAGATGGCCGCAGCTGGGGGTCCGACTGCAGACACTCGTGCGTGAGTCGGCGAATCACCTCTGGGCATGTGTCCGAGACCTTGGGCTTGAGCTTCCCGACTGCCACCTGTTGCACGATCGTCGTCTCTTCGAGCCCCATATCCTGGTACGGGATCTTGTGCGTGTCGAGCTCCGTCAGCAGCACGCCAAGTGAGTAGATATCCGCGAGCTCGCTGTAGTCTTCGCCCAAAATGATCTCAGGCGCGACCCATCGTGCTGTGCCGACACCCGCAGTCATCGTCTGCTGGAACGTGCGTTCGCGACTCTCGCCAAAGTCCGAGAGCTTGGCGCCCTTGTGCGAGTCCATCAGGATGTTGCGCGACTTGATGTCGCGATGGATCAGTGGCGTCGCGAGGCTGTGCAAGTAGTACACCGCTTCACAAATCTGCACGCAGAACGTGCCCTTGCCGTTGTCCCACGTGAGCTCCGTGGGCGAGTGCTTGCGGAGCACGGTAAGCAAGTCACCCGAGTCCATAAACTCCATTACGATCTGCAGATCTGAGAGCGAGTCGTCGTAGCAGGCGCCGACGAGTCCGAGGATGCGCGGGTGGTTTAGCGTCGCAAGCAGGTTGAGCTCCGCGATAAAGTCCGCGACGTTCGCTGGGTCGTTCGTCAGCATCTTCTTCACGGCGACGAGGCCGCCGTTGTAGTGCGCGAGCCAGACCTGTCCGAACGCTCCCTTCGCGATGCTGCGCGTGTAGTTCATGTCTCGCGCGTCGATGCGCACGACGTTCTTGCTGATACGTGGGATCTCGCGCACGTGCTGCGACTCCTGAGTGGCCATTGTGTCATCGTTCATCTCGCTCTGGTAGCGTCCGATCTGGGAGTAGTCGCCCGTCGTGCCGTTGGTCGAGAACGACGGACCCTTTGGTCCAGTGAACGCAGATGATCCGCGACCGCGGCCGTTGTTGTTCGTCGATGGGCGGTGACCTCCTGGCGTTCGGTTCGACTGGTTCGTGTTGTTGTTGTTATTGTTGTTGTTGTACGACATCGTGGCGAAGTAGTCGTCCTTGCTGCTCGATCTGCGGCGGTAGAAGAAGAACGCGGCGCCGCCGAGTACGAGCACCGCCGCCGCGATGCACACGACGATGATGATCGTGCTGGACGATCCGCTCTTCTTGTTATCCGTAGATCCGCTTCCAGCAGACTCGGAGATACACACCACTGCGTCGAGCACTTTGTCTTCCGTCGCGCCAGACGCGCACGACCCGCTCGCGGCCTCGACGCCAAGCGTGCTGTTGCTGAGCAGCCGCTTGAGGAGCGTAAACTGCGCTTTGGTCACCACCAGACTCTTGATACTGTTGCCCTTGAGGTTGCTGTTTCGATCATGGGAGACGAGAGAGTATTGGAGTGAGTCTCAGGTCGATAGATAGAGTCCCAAACACAGTGTTATTCAACGCACATCGATGTAAGCTTGGTCATGTTGAAGATCGAAGTTGGGAAAGTGTCGAGCGCGTTGTCCTCCAAGTTCCTGCATCACGGAAACCAGATAGACCAGAACAGGTTAGAGCTTGGGTGGATTCCTCTCTGTGAGCGAGTATCAGGAGCGTTAAAATACGTACAGCATGGTCACTTCCGGCAGCACCAAGTCGAACTTCGTGAGAGCGTTGGCGCTCAGATCCCTGTTTTGTATCAGCATAGAGTAGCTCCATTAGATTCCCTGCGGGCTCTAAATACAATATCACACATTTTCCAACGAACACTTACAAAGTTTTGACTTTCTGGAGCGCCGTGGCGACGCTGGAGCCACTGGCTGGCGTCTCTGTGATCACGTTCTTTGCGAGGTTCCTACAGCATTCATTCCAGAATATGTACAGATCAGTAACTCTGCAATAGCGAATAGCTGTGGGACACGTGCGAGAGTATGGATATGGACACGTACAGTTGCGCGAGGTTGCCCATGTTGGCAATGTCCGCTGGAAACGCCTTGAGGTTGCAGTTTTGCAGATACCTGTAGACGGCAAGAGATACAGAGAGGGTATTAGTCAGTCGATTAGCTATTATACATTGGGGACGTGAAGCAAGTACCAGTGGAAAGCCTCGCATTGGCATGGATACTCACAGCAAGTTGACGCTCTTTGGGAGCAAGTTTGTTTGCGCGGTCGAGAGGTCCACGTTCGTGATGACACTGTTGCATGGTCAAGTGAGAACACCCGACACCGTTATACTCACATATACAAATCAAATACAAACCGAGTTAATCAAAGAACAGCAGCAGCAGGAGCACGTACAGTCCCTCGAGCACCGCGGCTGTTGCGAACGCGCCGTCGGCAAACGCCACGGTCTTCACCGACCCTTTCTGCACGTCCGCGTTGTCAAAGCCTGTGATTTGGCTACACACAGCAAAACACAAAAACACAATCACCATCAGTACATTTAGCGTCCAATCACCCGCTGGCAATACGAACACATCATAAACAGCAAACTCACATCGCGCGCGTTTCCGAGGAGAAGACGCCGGCCGCGATCTTCTCGATCGGCGCGGTCGATGTGTCGTCGTTGGCTTTCGGCTCCTTCACGAAGAGCGTCCACTTGAGCGCAAGCGCACCCGATTTGTACGTGTCGTCCAGGCACTGGTACGTGCAAGACGTGTCCTGCTTGACGCACTTGCCGCCCGGCGCGTCGCTGCAGGTCGTCACGGAGCCGCTCGGGTACTGCGCGCAGGGCTGGTCGTCGCTGCACTTGGCGCCGCACGAGGCTAGCGTCACGCGTTGCGTGTCAGCACAGAACGCCGACGAAGAGGACGAGGACGAGCTCGTCGTGTTGGTCGCGGCGTCCACGAGCGACGCGGTTGCTGCCAAGAGCGCCGTCGCCGCTGCGGTCACTGCTGCGAGGAGCTTCATCTCGGCCCTCGTCGACTTGCCTGTTTGTAGCTGTTGGTGAAGTGCCTGCGAGCGATGGAATAAATCGAATTGTGAAAGAGTGCTCGCTGAACAGAAACTCGTGGGCGGAGGTTGCGCGAAGGTGGCCCGAACGAGATGCTTTTGCCCAATCAGAGTGAACCCATTGAGGGGGATGTCAGGATGGAGAAATCACAAAAAAGTGATTTGACGAGATGGGGAAACTGGTTTGGCATGCATGTGATTGATTCGATTGCGATTGATTCGAATGGGATATGTATGGGGCGTTTGTATGCGTTGACGTCTGGTTTATCTCTGTGGCGGTTCGCGGTTCGGATCAAATTGACACTGTGATCTCGACCAGCCACGGAATCAATCAAGTTTTGCATGCCTGGGCTCTCTGCACGTAGTCTACAAGGATGGGAATCAATGGACAAGTCAAGCCCGTCGATCAAGGGACCAACGGAAGATCTCTTCGCGCATGATGCGGCTTACCTGCGCACTTGCTTGCCAAAACAAGAATGCCGACAGTGGAGACCTCGGAGTGTCGAGCAACCGCTGGCGAGTCTTGCGCGGGGTCCTTTGACGAGTTGAAGTTGCGCAGTGGCTTGAGCCCAGAGAGAAGACCCGAGAATGGATGGCTCCGTTGTTCGGGGGGCGATAAACAACTGCTTTTAGTTCATTTTCTCGCTGGTGAAAGCCAACAACGGAAGAAAGCGGCCGCGACATGTCAAATGGACACCTGGGAGAAAGAAATGGCAGCGAGTACCACAGACAACCAAAGATTCCACTTGTTGTTGCTGGTTGGTGACGCGAGCTGTTTGTGCTGCGTGACGTCGCCGCGAAGCGACTTGCTGAGGAGCTCTTGCTCGCATTCGGGACAAGACATGCAGGTCAAGCAACCCGCCACCTGATTTGACACCTGCAAACGAATGGCAAGTGCGACAGGACGCCCACCTTGCTGTGCTTTAGAGTTGACTGGAGAATCGTATGAGAGAGAACAAAGCCTTGAAGTTCATGCGAATGTTGGCTGGACAGTGCAGTTTACGAGATGGCTTCACTTTTCTTTTCTGAGCGGCGCAGCTGAGATTGCAACATTTGTTTGCGTTTGTTCCGTCCCAAGTGACAGGTCACACAACAGCAAACTCAAACGAGCTCGTTGCTGCTGATCAGCACCTCGAGAGAAGCATTCACTTTCACTTCCTTGCAGTTTGGCCAACACAAAAGAAGACCAACCGAAATTTTCAAGGAGGCGACCAAATGAATCCAGTTAGACGCTTACAGTGAGCCTTTCGAATAAGTGCGCACTGCTTTCCGTGCGTGCTCAACAGAAAGCGGATTCTAAATTCTAAATGCATGAAGCACCAGAATTCCAGGTCAAGATTTAGGAGAATCTTCTTTCAAACAGATTTGCGTAGTTATACAAGCAGTTGATTAGGAAAGTGTGTATTTATAAGAGTGTGCATAGTGCGAGCTAAAAAATTGGAACGATTTAATATTCCGCCGATATCAAATCAACACAGTGAACTGCACAATGGCAAACGAATTGCTTCCTCATGCTGGTTGCTACCATGAATGCTGGTTTGGGCAAAATTCCTATGTCCATTTTGGAAAATATCAGGTCGAGTGATAACTAGCGCAGTGCTGGTTTCATGTGCTGGTGCGTGAACGAAAGCGCGCGCTATATTCTTTTGTGCTCAGCGGAGCTTCGCGAAGATTCAGTCGAGATCTGCGGCTCACATGTCGCTTTGAACTCGCCTTTGGAAAAGTTGGGGATCTCCCAAAAGGGGGAGAGACGCCCTGCGTCAATGGAATCTAGAAAGAACAAGAGCTAAAGCAACGTGTTAAATCCCAGTTCCAAACTAAAGTTCATCCACATATATCCACAAGTCTATTGACAAAACAAGCGTGGTGACCAACCAACACGTTCTTCCTGAGTCTGGTGACGACATATATCAGCATATACCCGCGCGCGTTTGTTCAAGTTGCAAAAGCGGATAGGGCAACTTCGTTTTGCGTAGTTTTGAGCTCCTCGCTCTCACTTGCTTTCAGTATGGAGCTCTCGCTTGCTTGTTTGACAGGTCAAACCTTATTTGCTGCACAGCAAAAGCTCAGCAGATCTGGCTCAGCAAAATCAGAGACAGCCAAGCTGGCTGAAGCGAGAAACGAAACACAAGCCAAAGCAGAAACGGAAAATTATTGCCATAATGAAGTGAGCAATATTCTACATAAATTGCACAGATGCAAATCATTTGACGTACTTTACAGAAAATAAAAATGATGTTGTGGAGCTTTGGAGAGTTTTGTCACGCGTAATTTACAAGAAAATCCACTAGCGATTCTGGCGTATTACAATCCCTACCAAAATGAGCAGGACATCCGTAATAGTGTACCGTAATTAGCAAGAAGTAGCACGCGGGTTGGGGTTCAGTGCTTCTTTTCTGTACAAAAGTACAGCATCACAACCGGGTAATTAGGTTATTGCTCCTCCTCCTTGGACTCTGCCTCCCTTGTTCCCTCTGGCCTCCCACTTTTGCTCGAATTACTAGCGACAGTGAATGAATAGCCACGCGCGTTGACGATTAAATCAGTAATGCGCGTACAAACGTGGCTTTAGTGGCTCGACGAGGTGACAAATCCACTGAATTATAGCATCTCAAAAATACATATCACACGTTAATCAGTACTGTATCTGCATTCCGAGCCTAAAAGAGGCGATTTTGATTGCGTACGTTATTCAGTAGACACTGTGTCTAGCTTCTCAGTGTATTTTCCCGAGGTGCTTGTGCTTGATTTTGTGCCTTTGCAGCATACCTGCTGGAATGTTTGTTTGCGGCAGTCGTCCACAATAGAACAAGGAAGAGAAGCGCGCCAGCAGAACAGAGCAAGCTCAACGAGGCAGCTGCACAGGCAGCGACCAACTCCATTCGTCCAAGCAGCGAGCTCAAGCGAGCAGCTCTGTCCACAGGGACAAGCAGGCAGGCAGGCAGCTTCAGCACCGCACGCTCACAGATAGATTCACCCCACACAGACCAGACCAGACCGCTCGTGCTCGCCATGAGCTCGTACATCATGCTGACGCCGACGTCGTCCGAGGGCGTCAAGCCTCCCGTGCCTGCGAGCGACCTCGTGGCGCGCAAGTGGGCGGCGTCCAAGCGCAAGTCGCACCACCGCGAGCTCAAGGAGCACGTCGCGCGCAGCACCTCGCTCAAGGAGCCCGACCCGGACGACGACGACGACGACCTAGACCTGGACCCAACCGACACGGACCGCAGCTCGGAGCTCGCGGATGGCGACGACAGTCACGGAGATGGCGACGACATGGACGAGATGAACGGCGAGGGCGAGTTCGGCTCGTTCCCGACCTATGTGTGTGAGCTGCACGACCCCAAGCCGATCCTCATAGGTACGTGTGGGCTTTGTTTGAATGGAGCTGTTTGTGCCAGAGAGCTGCTGCAGAAGAACAACCCCATTGGGGGTATATTTATGCTTGTGTTAGTTGAATATGGGGGTGTACTCATTTGATTTATCTATTTCTGTGCCACAACAGCCGAACACATCGAGTACAACCGCGTGGACATTGCGCCGTTCGACCCACCGTCGTCGTCGAAAGACAGCAGCAGCAGCAGCAACGGCGCGGCGGCGAAGAAGAAGACGCGCTACGTGGGCTCACATTCGGACACGATCTTCCAGTACGAGATCTCGGTCGGCCCGACACAGGAGATCTTCGAGTGCACACCCGCGCAGGTGCTTGAGGTGTACAAGGCGCTCTCCAAGGACGCCCAGATCGCCGAGCAGCTGCGCTTCATCGAGACCAACTACTTTCGCGACGGCTTGCTCGGGTCGCTCAAGCGGCTGTACACGTCCCCGGCCAAGCTCTCGGAGGAGATGATCGAGGTGCTCGAGGCGATCTCGGACGTCGACGCCGTACTCACGCACACCGCGTACCTGGAGCTCATCGGCGCGACCAAGGGCTCGACCGTGCGCCGCGAGATCGACAACTTGCTGCAGCACCACAACCGCACGCCGCGCTCGGACCCGAAGAGCACGTGCATGTGCGATGCGTACCAGAAGTCGATCGACCGCTTCGGCGCGTTCTACAAGGAGCACGCCGCGACGATGGGCAACCCGGAGCGGTTCTCGACCGTGGCGAGCGAGTCGCTCATGTGGTCGCGCGGTGTGCTGTCGTTCTACACCGACACGGTGTACGTGCTCGACAAGCGCGAGTTCCGTCCCACGCGCGGGCTGAAGAAATGCGCGATCTACGGCTTTGGGCGGCGGAAGCTCTTTGAGATCGTGCGCACGTCGCGGAAAGAGTGGTCGATCCGCCACTTCCACTATGGCGAGCTCTACACGCTGTGCGTGAACCGGTACATGCACGGCATGAAGACGCGGCACATGGTCGCGATCAAGCGCAAGGTGCCGGACCTGCAGCACGGCGGGCTGCGGCAGGAGAACGTCTGCTTTGTGAAGAAGTCCAAGAAGCTCGGGTACCGGTGCCTGCTCATGGGCGAGGTGATCTCGCGCGGCAAGGTGACGACGTCGATCTCGATCGAGCACCCCAAATCCCCCGAGGGCGACCCACACTACCACTACGTCACGATGAGCGAGGTCTCGGGCTCGGCGCGCGACTCGGTCTGCAGCAGCACGCTGAGCGTCCCGGCCGACTACCACAAGCACCTGCAGCGGCTGCACATCTGCGGCGGTAGCGACGTCGTGGCGTTCCTCGCGGTGGCCGCGAGCTACGACATCCTCGTCGGCGCGATCACGTACTGGATGGAGAAGAAGTATTGACGATACACACCCGGAGAGAAAGAAAGAAAGAGAGAGAGAGAGAGAGAGAGAGAGAGCGAGAATGGAATCTGCTACATAGGCGTTTAGGAGATAGGGAGGAGAGGTTGTCTGGTTGGATGACGAGATGGCTGGCTGGTTGGATGATGGAAAGGATGGGGATTGTTTTTAAGTGTAAGAAAGTTGCGAAAAAGGGAGGCATCCAAGCGCTCGCTCAGTACGGACCGCGCGTGACATATCTACGCTCTACCTACACTAATAGTACTCAAATTTGGCCACGCACAAGTGGATAGAATACCTGGAATGACGCTTCGAGCGTGCGTGCACCTGCTCGTGGCATCTACCACGTTCGAGCTTCAAGACGGACGGACTTGCGTGAATAGAGATAGAGCTTTCAAAGCTCGACACTCGTGTCAGATGAATGAATGCCTCGCAGTGGCGGGATATGGCGAGAACGCACGCGAGGACCTATACCTCACTCAACAAGAGCTTTGCTGACCGAGGTTCTCGCATTTTCAGCAATAGACTGACCAACCCAGAGAGAGATCTGTCCGATCGATCGATCAGTTGTGGTTTCCTTCGTGTTGGTTGAACGAACGGAGCAGCTTCGTGAGTGAGTGACCTGCGCTGTTGAGCCTCTCAGAAGACCCCATCCATCCTGCTGGCTGTTAGTTGGCGATGCCAGTTGGTACAACTCATAGCTCTGAGAAGGCTGAGCTCGCAAGGTGCAATTAAAGGTGATCGTATCGCATCGCGATTATCAGGCGGTCAGGAGGGTTGCAGGGAAGCATTCCGCCGCTTGCTTCTTTGCAGCAGCCAATGACGCAGCGGACGTGGATCCGCCCGAATGGCTCCAGTTGAAAAGTAAATCCAAGACAGGGAAATAGGATACAGATTTTCCTCGTCTTGAATGGATGGCACTCAATCTCCGATACAAACTCGAAGTGGACCCATCACCCAGGTGGATGGACAGAAATGTGAGAGGATGAACAGCAACAATGGCAATGGCAATGCGCGCGCATTCAACCAGAGCTTTCCACAAAAAGAGTGAGCTGCTCGCAGTGACTGCGTGCGCATTTCTCTTTTTTCAGCCAAGAACAGACACCCAGAGCGACCAACAGACTACCACCCACAGCAGCACAGCAATGGCCAGCGCAGACGTTGTGACCCAGCTCGAGGCCAAGTACCCGAACCTGCACGTGCTCAAGTACCGCGCGCTCACGACGCTGCAGATCAAGCTACGCGACATCCAGAGCTCGCACGCGGAGTTCAAGCACTACGCCGACCGGCTCATGCGGTGCGTGCGTGGCTTGCTTGCCAAAGTGTTGCACTCGCATGTTGAAGTGGCTGTATTCAACTCTGTATGTATGTGTATGTCCTGATGCGCGTATGTGCTCCATATGACAGCATTCTGGCGGAAGAAGGACTCGCGAGCTGCGCAACCGAGAGCGCGACGATCTTCACCCCCACGGGCGACTCGTTCACGGGGCTGCTTCCCGTCGAGCGCGTGTGTGCAGTGTCCATTATCCGCGCCGGCGACTCGCTCCTCGATGCGGTGGTCGCGTGCAATCCGAACGTCGCTGTCGGTGCGTGTTGTGTGATGATTTGCATTGGATCCGTGGCTTGTATTGAAAGTAAATGCTCACTAACTGGGTTTTTGTTCTGGTTTGATGGATGCGCAGGCAAGATCCTGATCCAGCGCGACGAGGAGTCAGTAGAGAAGACGCCGATCATGTTCTACTCGAAGCTCCCGCCTGGTGTGCAATCGTATGACAACGTGCTGCTCGTGGATCCGATGCTCGCGACCGGCGGCAGCGTGCTCATGGCGATCAAGGTAAGCAAACCATTTCGTCTCACTGCTGGGATTTCATTGCTTTTCCGATAGCTTGACCTCGTGGAAATTAATAAATTTGTTGCATATGTGTAGACTCTGATCGATGCTGGCGTGGAAGAGAAGAAGATCACGTTCCTGAATGTCATCTCTTGTCCTGAGGGCATCGACACGCTGTTCGCGGCGTATCCAAGTGAGTCTTCGGATGAACCATTGGGAGGATGTGTGGATGCGTGGATACTGACGCTTGCTCTGCGTGTTGTTGCTACAGATGTGAAGATCGTCACTGCCGGTCTCGATTGCGGCCTGAACAGCCAAAAGTACATCCTGCCGGGCTTGGGCGACTACGGCGACCGCTACTACAACACCGCCGGATAAGCCGCAGGCGAACGTTCGCGTGTCATGTGATAGGGCTCAGCTTTTCTGTTTCATGGCGTGCATTTAGTTCACCCGAGCGTGTCGGACGACCTGGCACAGCTCGTGCTGCTCTACAACATGAACGGCGAGTATGAGAAGGCGCTGCCGCTGCTGCGCTTTGCGCCATCCCCATGTTCTCCTCGTCCGAACCTTGCTGGTCGATGCAGGTACTGCAACGTCTCTTCCGACATACCCGCTCATGCATCAATCAACTCAAGCATTCACGTTTCGTTCTTTGCGATGGCTTGTTGAATGATGCAGCAAGTCCTTTTGC
Organism: Globisporangium spinosum; assembly: GCA_023335535.1. Taxonomy (NCBI): domain Eukaryota; phylum Oomycota; class Peronosporomycetes; order Pythiales; family Pythiaceae; genus Globisporangium; species Globisporangium spinosum. Next base: position 325 of record JAADVN010000935.1, on the reverse strand, counting down.
AAATGCGCGTGTGTATCCATTTGCAAGAACCGAAAGGTGTTTGAATGTTGATGCTGCTATCGACATAGAAATGGAGGGTTGGCATCACGCTTCTCCCGGTTTTCCTTAACCACCAGAAGAGATAGATAAATGATGGAGCATCTACCTATCTTCTGGCGGTTGAGGTAGCGCAGCGCCACAAGCGCCAGCACGTGGAACACGACGATCGCCACGAAGATGTAGCCAAAGTTGGACCAGATGTCGTCGTGCTTCATGTTGAACTCGTCCTCCACGTACTCCTTCACCGTGGTGTGGTCGATGCTCACAGGCATGTTCGTCACCGGCT
>JAADVN010000934.1:0-12007 GCA_023335535.1 Globisporangium spinosum | reverse complement strand
TGGATGTCGCATCGATATCGTTATGTCGATGAGCTCCCCGCCGCTGTGTCTGCACAAAGTTGACATTGGTGCACTCGGAGTTTCGGCTACTTCGGAGCTGAAGGCACTTACCTCCACGCTGGCGAGATTCAATGACAATGAGCTGGAGATGTGCGGCGTGCACCGCACCGGCTGGTTTTGTGTGCTCGTTCCTGGTCACGACTTCAGCTGGGTCCAGCAAGCAGATATGGTGGGGGGTGCGAGTGTGGGACGTCGAGACGCCTCTCTCCACAGCGACACTTATCGCGACCTACAGGTTCCTTGGAATCCCTGACGGTGGATTTCGAGAAAGCCGATGTTATGGTGCTCGCGAGCATTCTCTTGAACTAGACACACAAGGAAGCAGCGAAGCGCTTCAAACGGTTGAGCATGAGGAGCACCTCATTCGATCGCAGATCGATGCAGACCCATTTGGCTGCACTTGAGGCAATGCTGAGGACGAACCAGTCGCTTTAGCAGCTGCGCATCACGTTTAATGAGCCAGCTAGTCATGACTGAGGAACAAGTGCAAACATAGATGCAGCTCTCGAGAGCCACCATGGTGAAGATATCAACCACTTGAAGCAATGATGGGGTTTCCTAAGCATCATGAAGTATCGGCGAGCGCATGATCGACCGAAGAGTGCGCTCAGCCGACTGGGTTCCGTGATGCTTGCGAATGTGCTCAAGTTTGCCGCGCTCCCGCTTCAGCGGATTGTTTATCTATCGCCAACAATGAGGTACGAGGAGGGCTGAGAGTCTACAGTAGAAACCCTCATGAGACCAGTCAGACAGAGTACAATCGCGCAGCGGTTTCTGCACAACGTGATGACAAGCCAGCGTGATGAGTGAGTATATATCAACATCCACGTATTCATTTTTTGTACTTCCTCTGGAGTAGGCGTGATAGTCAGTCCACGTAGGTTAGTCGCGTGTCCAGCGCTTCTTTCTCGTCTGCGTCGTGCTCTTCGTCCGAGTGCACGACCGACGCCCACTGCGCAAACTTTTTCATGCCGTCGATCGTCATGAGCTCAACAAACTCGGGGTGCGCCTGCCACGCAAAGAGCCACTCGTCCTGAGTGATGAAGTCATCTTGGTTCAAGTCCGCTTCAAGGAAGATCTGGTTCACGGCGAGCGGAATCTCCTTCTCGATCTCCTCCATGAGCGTCTCGAGCGACCCGAGCGCGCTCGACATGGCTTTGTCCGGGTTCACGCTCAGCGCCGTCACGTTCTCGTTCTGCATTTGGATCTGCACCTGGTCCTTGAGCAACTTTGGGAATATCTTCTTCACCGTGCGGATACGGTGTTGCATCGCTGTCGTGAGCTCTTCGCGACTGATCTTGCCGTCGCACAGCGTGTCGATCGCGTGGAAAAGGCTCTGCGCTTTCTCTTCGATCGAGCCCTTTGTCATCAAGTAGACACCGACGACAAACTCGTCGAGATCCAGCCACTCCTTCGGCTCTTCGCTCGTCGCGAGGCTCGAGAAAATCGCACCCGCGAGCGCCGAGTTCTCCGTAATCGCTTTGAAATCCTGGTACTCGCCGCTCAGCTTCTGGCACGCCTGCACAAAGCCGTTCGGGTACATTTTCCCATTGTCCTCCGAGTTCCTGTCGAAAAGTGCCTCGAGGTCGTGGAAATGCTGTTTCGACATGCCGGTCTTGACGGATTCCGCAGCGCGTTGCGCAGCAGTGAGTCCGTTGGACGCGCCATTTAGGTTTGCGTGGCTCTCGGTTGAGATGCCCGCGGATGATGACGGCACCGCTACTGAAGGGAACGAAGAGTTCTTCATGGACTTGGCCATGAACTGAGAGATCGGGAACGTCGACTCGCCCTGCGACATTGGCGATGACGGTTGTGGTGGTGAGGATTGCTTTTGAGCCGCATTCGATCGTGAACCCTCTACTCGCTGCGTTTGTGCTGGCCGAGGCTTCGAGGCGTAGAGCTTGCGAGCGCGGTTGATGAACGCGCTCAGCTGCGCGACTGCAACGTCGTCGAAGAAGAGCTGGATCGCGTTCGCGTGCAGGAACGACGCGACCTCGAACGTGACTTTGAAGTCGATGACGCACGTGTTGGGGTTACCCGTGCTGCGGAAGATCCACTCACTACAGTTGTGCATATGCGCAAGAATCAACACAATGGGATGAACTTCAACCTGGTGATTGTGCGGCAATGTAAACTACTGTTGAAAATTCAAACACACCTCTCGATGCGCTTGAACGTCGGAGACTCGATCGACTTGACGACAATCTTCTCTGGTCTATACATCACAGTTCAATACAGCGTGAGTCAAACCATAACAGCATCGGCATCAACCGTCCATTCGACACCATTCGGACCAACCTTTTCATGATGACACGCGATGTGTATGACTCGGTGAAGACCTTGAAGCCGATGCGCAGCGCCGCCTCCATGACGTTGTCGTTCGGTCGCCGCAGCACGCGCGAGTCGACGCAGAACGGCAGGAATTCGTGGTATTTGTTGACGTCTGCGACGACGTCGAACATCTCCTCCTGCGAGAACGGCACCACTTTGGTCTCCTGGTGCGACTTGACGAGCGCCTGCGCCGGCGATGCGAACGAGAAGAACGGGCGGTACATCTGCTGCTGCTGCTGTTGGAGGAGGAGGTGACGGTGCTGGCGGGTGGCGGTAGCGCGCATGGCGGAGGTGGACGACGCGCGCAGCATTACTTCTGCTTCGTGAGTTCCGTGCAGACGATGCCAATTAAAAAGTGGGGCTGACATCTGACAGATGTCACTGACGCAGCAGCTTATTCTAGGGACCTGCTGTGTCGCATTTTGAACTATTTTTAGATTGGGACCGTGTCCTGAAACAGAGTGTCATTAAGACCGTTTTATAAAGCCAGCCTGATTTTTGTATCAAATAGTATATAATTATCAGTGCGGCCACCAGCTTCGGCGAAACCTTACAAAAACCAAATCGATTTGATATTCTCGCTTGAATGTTGCACGAATGTGAATGCGCAATGACTCTTGCTACTGCCAGGCAAAGCCTGCATTGCATCTTGAAAGCAGTCCCATGGTGAACGAGTCGAGCGGATCCGAAGACGGCCGCGTTGCGCCGAGACGCCTGCAAGGTGCGAAGATCCGCCCGCATGTGCACCTATGTATTTGCGACGAAGGAGATATGGCAGCAGCCATGGTGGCGGTGGTGATGGCTGATTTGGAGTGCGAACTAAGCTTGAAAGGTCTGACGGTTGGCACTGTTTGGGCTGCTGCTGATGGATTCTCCTTGCATTTGCATTTGCATTTGCAAATGCAGTGAACGATGTCGCAGGCTCTTTTCCAGACGTGCGTGGTGAACCAACAACTTAAATCGGATGTCTCTATCTCTGCGTGCTGCTGGCTGTAATAACTTGCTATGCTAATGCCCTTGCTGCTCATGCGCTGCTCATGTGCGCAGACGATCGCGCCGACCGTGCCACTGACGAAAGAGCTGGAAGCGCTGTACGAGTTCCTGGTGCACCAGAAGGCGACACACAGCGCCACTGATCGCGAGTATATCGGTAAGCCAGTCACACTGGATGTGTGACGAATTGTTTTGTAGTTTGGTTATGAAGATGACGAACTTCTTGCGGATTCTGGTTGGTTGGGTGCATTTGCAGAGCTGACGCAGCTGAACGAGAAGGAGCTCGATGCGAAGATCCGGGAGCTTGAGAACTGGAACTTCCGACTCAATCTGGACGAAGGTGCGTGTGTGCTACCACTCTCATCATCAGTCTTCATGGGACGAATACTCGCACTTGTGCTGATCAAAATAGTTGGTTGTTCGCATGTAAGCGTAGCGAAAGAGATCAGCGACAGCGTGGCGATGGGGATCCTGTCGGCGCAGACCTCCAGCAACTCGCAGCTCTGAGTGAGTGAATGCGAGTCGCCAGCGTTTCTGACTCTCAAGTATCTTCGTTTATTGTTGGATGGGTGGAGGAGGTCTCTGCTTGCTTGGAGAGCTCGCGACAGCCACCCACCGAATCGGTCGGTAGTCAGCTAGCCTTCTTCCCTTGGTAGCTACGAAGCTCGCTTACAACGTAACGTCAGCATGCGAAGAAGTGTCCGCTTTTGCGGTTGGTTGATTGATGGCTCAGCTCGCATCGCATCGGATGTGGCGATTGTTGAATTGGCATGTCACGCTGAGGATAGCTACACTTTTTTTTGGTGTGTGAGGTCAGACGATTGCACCATCTTAGAGATGCTTTCGTATTTAAACGAGTCTTCACAGTGGAAAATGCTTACCATCACTTTCACGTCTCCGATTCCTCATCAATTTTGAGCAGTGAGCGAATTTGAGCGACAGTCAGCCAGGACACGCTGCTGACAAAGCAGCAGGCGGAGTTCTCGACTCTCGACCTCTCTAAGTGCCCCTCAATAGGACTGCATCGCGACTATCTATCATGGCGGATGCAGCAGCAGTAGCGGCGGCGGCTGCGACCCCGAGAGGCTCGGTGCTGCGGCGTGCGCGCAAGCACTGCTCGTTCCAGGACTGCGCGAAAGTAGACGCTGGCGGCGGCTTCTGCGTGGGCCACGGCGGCGGCAAGAAGTGTTCGTTCCCAGGCTGCGAGAAAGGCTACCAAACGGGCGGGTTCTGTCGCAAGCACGGCGGCGGCGCACGTTGTCAGGTGCCCGGGTGCGGTAAGGTGGACGCCGGCAAGGGGCTCTGTCGCGGTCACGGCGGCGGCAAGCGGTGCCAGAGCGAGAATTGCCCCAAGGCGGACGTCGGCGGCGGGTTCTGCACAGCGCATGGTGGTGGACGGCGATGCACAGAGCCTGGATGCACCAAGATCGACCAGGGTGGCGGCAAGTGCCGCGCACACGGCGGGGCGAAGCGCTGTCGCCACGCGAACTGCACGCAGGCAGCGCGCGGCGCATCGGGGTTCTGTCCAGACCACGGAGGCGCCAAGACCTGCTCAGTGGTCAACTGCAGACGTCTTGCGCGTGGGAAAAACGGGACGCTGTGCTCAACGTGCGCGAAGGAGCGCGACAACACGACTGGTGACAACGCCACTACCTCCAGTACCACCACCACCAGCAGCACCACTCCTCGCACACGGCGACGATCACCAGCAGCGGCGACTCCTTCGGCTTCACATCGCAACATTGTTATGAAAAAGAGCCCGTCGTCCCCGACCAGCAGCGACGACCATGACTATTCGTCTTCTTCGTCTATTCATTCGGATACCAGGAGCTCTTCTGCGATGAGTATACTGACGTCGCCTATCAATTTGGAGCCCACAGTGCACGCCACGTACACTCCAGCAGCAGCAGCAGCATCACCGCATCAACATCAATCTACAGCAGCAACAGCAGCACATGAAGCTTCTTCAGCGAACAGCCACGATGTACACTCCAGCCCGGATGACGGATCACCTTCAAAGTGTGACGGCAGCAAAGTCGCGAGCTGCTTGGAGAACGGATGCTCGCGAAGCTACGGAGGCGGCTGCAACTGCGCATTGGACTGCCGTTGCAACCAGAATACGGCCACAAGATCTGTCGATGGCGTGGATAATTTAGCTCAGGCAACAGACGATGACGAGCGCGTCGCAACACTCTCGCTCAAGCGCTATGTGCTGCAGATCCAACCAAGAGAGCAGCACAGCTGGCTTGGCATCGAGTCCATCCTGGCGCTGATCTCGGTGGCGAACGACAGGATTCGGAGCGTTCACGACATCTCAGAGTACCCATCATCGGTCTCTTCAGGAGGAGCGAGTGAACGCACAGACCTCGAGCATGAACATCAGCACGAGAATGAAAAGTCATACAAGGTCGCGATTCGATCTGATACTGCGCTGGACCTGTCGAGCGCTCTCATCGCGCTCAAGAAGCTCAAGGTGAACTGGTACGTGCTGGAGCAGAGCGAGATCCAGTGGGCGAGGAAAGAAGTGGTGCTGCGCGTACCCGAGATGATGTGTCCGGGCAACTGCGGCAACTCGGTCGTGAACGCGATCCGCATGGTGAAGCACGTCGAGACTGTGAACCTGGTGTTCAACGTCCGCCAAGTGGTGCTGCGCGGCAAGATGTGCCTGAATGAGCTCAGCGACGCCGTGAACGCGATCGGATTCGAGCCACACGTGGACGCCGTGACGCCGTTGCCGAACCGATTTCGGTTTCGAGTGCACGAGCTCGTGGAGATCGCGTTCGTGGGCAAGAAGCTGGAGCGCTCTCTGAAGCAAGTCGGTGGCGTCGAGAGCGTCGTGCTCAACATAGAGCTCGCGGAAGTGCTCGTGGTTGCCATGGTGGACGATGCGTCGTCGTTGCTGCAAGCCGCAATTCGCCACGGATTCTTGATGGTGGAGATCCCCGACCAACCTCCTGCGCTTGATGCCCATGGTTGTCATCACCACCATCACAGTGGTGCACCTGATCACCAAAGCGCCATGTTAATGAACTCGTCTGGAGGCTCGCAGGCGATGGAGGACGACGAAGAACGGCATGTCTGCGACATCAAGATCTGCCCTCACAGTGGATGCGAGCAGTACCGAGCGACCGTTGCGCACACCGCAGCGCTGGCAGTTGGCTGGTCCGTCCCCGGGTGCGCCATGACTTGGGGCGGTGAGTGCACGTGCGGCGAGAAATGCAAATGCAAGGGCTGTCCAACGCACAACCCAGCGAGTTAGCGTTGCTTAACGTAGAACGATCTGGGAGGCCAGTTTTGTTTATAGTGGGAGGGGATATATAGAGTTTTGATTGCCATGCGTGGTATGCTACCGTGAAATGTACACTACCTCGTCGTACTGAGTAATGATCCCAACAAATCGTCCAGCGATCTCGCAGCCGCGCAGTCTTCGTGGGCGTTCAAGTGACAGGCGAGCGTGTAGGGCGCGCTCTGTGTCGTTTGCTTCCTGCTGGTTCTGTTATGAGCGGGGCATTTGAGAACTGGGAGTCGACGAGCGAGTTGACAGCAAGCGCTCGCGTCTTCCTCCCGTGAGAGGCCGCTCGAGAGCCCCTATCAGCGACAGACAGGTGCGCGCCGGCCAGGATGCCTAGCATGTCCTTGAAGACGTTCTACTGCGGGTAGTGCATGCTGAAAACATCAAAATATGTATTTCAACCAATAAAAGGTAACCAGAACCCATTTTACTCCTTTTCATTGGCTAAAATAGACGAGTACTTCCGTTTCTTCGAAAAGCAGTTGTTGAAGTGCAGGGAAATAATAAGCCAGAAAGAAAGTGCAAGGCGAGGGGAAGACAAGGCAAGGAATAAATGCACCAGTCGGCGCGCGTGAAGGCGCTCGGCGGTCAGCAGACACTGCGTCTGCAGCAGCTCCAGGGCCTGAGCGACAACCCCATCCATCGCAAGCACCTCCTGCAGTAGCAGTCGAGCCCACGGCAGAAGCCCCATGACAGACTCGCGCGCAGCAGTCAGTTGAATCCGCATGCAAGGGTTCCTCCCTCACACACGGTTGAAGCGGTTCTGGAAGAGCGGAGGAGCGACAGCAATGACCCGATAGCGGCACGCTTTCGCAGTAAAATCGAGGAGGCGAGGGGCAGCATCCGCACGGAGCGGTCCGAGCGCCCAGAGCGTCACTATCAGCAGCATAGTGCGATCGACCAGAGCCATCATCAGTTGCTTGTACCGCCGTTGTTCGCCAGTAGCACTGGCATGGCTGTGATGCGACCACGAACGAATTCTACCACAGGTGGTATCGCTGAGAAAGCTGAGCATACTGATGCAACTGAGGTCTCTTTCCCAACGCAAAAGCAACGCGGTGCTCAAGATACATCCGTGACAGCCAATAGGACGACGGTGATGAGAAGAAGAATCGGAGCAGTGAGGAGACGCAACAATCCAGAACAAAAGCCTACAAGCAAACAGTCCACAAGGCGGAGAATGGGCAAAGACGAGCTCGAGTGGGTCGCGATGCTCGAGCTCGAGAGCTGGTGGCGATAGTTCTATACCGCGTCGGGGGTGAGCTCGGGGCTCTCGCCGATGACGGCGGCGCTCATCCACAAGGGATTTGACGAGCTTGGTGGCTTGCGCGCTCGGGATGCGCGGCAAATGAAGCAGCAGTTGCATGCACTGCGTTCGAAGCTGAGAGGGTATCGGAGAAACTGGAGCACATGCGCAATGGAGAGACGTTCTACGCCGATCTGCAGGCGCTCATCGAGGATTTAGAGGCGTCGATCGCGGCCTTCCGCCTCTCGCAGCGTGAGCGGTACGATGAGTACGCGATGGACGAGAAAGTGCTCGAGAAAGAGCTTAAGGTGTTTGCCGAGAAGATGAATGACTGGGAGGTGGAAGCAGCGAACAACAACAGTCGAGACAGAGGAAGAGGAAGAGCAGGCGCAGTTGCTGCTTCTGGTAACGCAGGGAGAGTGATGGCAAGAGCGACGACCCGAACAGCATTTAGCAGAGCAAACTCGAAAGCGGTGCTTTTAGGCGATGAGGACCTGGCAGATGGAGATCAGAATGCGGATGGTGATGATGGAGAAGTGTCGAATGAGTCGGACATGATGGCGCGAGTTCGTCGCTTGAACGATCTGATTTTGCAGTCTGGCGGCGTGAATGGCGGGTGGGACGATCGGGAGCACCGAGTTTTTGCGTCGTTGCTGCTGAAATACGGACTCACGGACGAGGTTCTGCTGAAGAATCACAGGTTTCAGCTCAAGAGCTTACAGTAGCACCAGAAGCAGCAGAGCAACAACAGCAACAGCAGTGACGATGACGATGACGATGACAACTCGACCGACTTTGAAACAACAGTCACGCGTTTTCTGCAGAGATGCATCAAGAAGGTCGTGACGAAGAGTGACAAGGCGGTGCGGTGCCATTTCATTTGGTACCTTGACCATCTTGCGCTCGTACAGCAGAAGAAAGACGCGATCAGCGAGTGGAAAGCCATGAAAGAGCAAGAACGACAGCAGATCATCCATCAAGGTCTGGTGGAGGACAGCACGAACGCTGATAAATGCACAGATAGGTTGCCAAGTCGACAGCAAACAGGAGATGGTTGTAGTGAACGCATTGATGACGAGACGAAAGCCCTCCTTGCAGCGAAATCAAAAGCGAATAAGGACAAACTACTGCACCAGTGGAGAGAAGGAGAAGCAAGAACGGAAACAACGCGAGCGGGAGAAGGAGATCGCGCGTGAGAAAAAGGCGCGAGAAGCAAAGGTACGAGTGCTTTGTGATGTGTGGACGTCTGCAGGCGTCAACGCTTCTTTCTCATCCATCCTTTTTGTTGATTGTGTGCGAAACCAGAAGAAGCAAGAGCTGCTGGATGCGAAACAAAAAGTGCTGCTGTACAAACTGCAGAAAGAACAGGAGTCTAGTTTTCTCGCAGGCAGAGGGTGCTTGGGGTCCCATTCCCAGCCCTCGAGCTCGTCTCCGGGCTCTGCTCCGTCGGTCTCACCCGTGAGTTAACCTTTCTGTCGTTTTCGATTGTTTTCTCACAACAATAGCGTGGTTCAATACAGCTCTTGTGAACTCGCAGGTCCCGAAAGAAGGTTTGATGGAGCGTTCACGTCAGGCGATCGAGTATGCAAAGGCAAAGCGGACCAAACTGCATGAGCTGGAGGAGAAATGGAAGCAGTGCGAGCTTCCTGAACGACCCCAGGTACTAGGAAGAAGTCCATCGTCCACATCACCGAGAGACGAGGGACTTGGTGGGAACTCGAGCCCCGTGCTTCTGCTACAGTCAGCAAAAGCATCCCAGGCGCGAGAGCTGAGCAAACTGGAGCTGAAAAAGAAAGATAAAGAGCGCCGACATCAGAATGCACATGAAGCATACATTCCTGGAGCAGGGGCGATCCCGGGCGTGAAACTGAAGAGCTTTGGTCACATTCCCATCCAGCCTCGCGCAGTTCCAGCTTGGCGACGGGATATTTAGTACGGCGTGGAGGTGGAAGCAAAGGTTTAGACTCGGATTCTCTCTCTCCTCTTCGAATCAATTAGTTTTCTCTGGGTCCAATGATGAGCTGTTGACAGAATCTGACGAGAATTCTCGCCGAGGCGATAGTGCCAGATTGCCGAAGAATGATGCGCGTGCGGGCAGTATGAATGTGAGAAGTACGGCAGTTAGAACAATCGCGCATTTCCCAGTTCTCTAAACGACGGTGTGACAGTGATCGACGAGAGCACGACCGCGGATCTGGTGCTAACGAAACTGACGACGTACTCGCCTCATCACGATTCAGTCTACGAGGTTGTGAAGCAATTTGGAGTCTTCACGGATCAGAATGGAAACTTAGTCTGTGCGAGCGGAGGGCACGTGCACATCATTGACGAGATTCGAGACCCGGACCCTGTTGGAAATGCCTTGCACAATCCGAATAGCCTCCCAAGTCAAAGGGTTACGCAAGGGTTACGCATCTTAACCACAAGGCGGTGTCATGACATCAGCGCTTCGCCTGAGAGATTGGATGGACATAAAGCGACCGCGTTTGTTCCAGAAGGTTCTCAAGACAAAGAAGAAGCTTTTCATCTAAGGGTTTTGCCATTACGTTTGTTTTGCTTGATCAGGGTAGTTTTTACAGAATGGTTGGTAGTGCAGGCTACCATAGGATATTGGCTTTGTGGTAACCAATTCAATCTTACTTTCAAATCTGCCTTCGCACAACAACACTTTCAGCAACGCCTTTCAAGTGACCCGATATCCAAGTGCTACTCGTCGAGCGTACCCGTCTCAAGACGTAGTTGAGCAGCAGGCGTTCGTACGCGAAAACCAGCGATGCAGTGACCACAGCATTTCTGAACGACGGTGCAACGGCGATCGACGAGAGCACCACAGCGGACCTGGTGATCACGAAGCTTCAGCTCCCGCCCCACGATGACGCGGTCACTGAGGTCCAGATCCAGCTCGGGATGTTCGCAAAGACGACTGAAAATCTCGTCCATCCGAGCTTTCTTGGGCGTATGCAACTTCGCGATCAGATTCGCACGCCAGACATTGTACTTCGCCCCCGCGAGGATCTACCTCACGAAGACTCGTTGTTTGACAAAATCCCGAGGGTGGTCGTCGGAGTTGACGTCGACAACCATCGAACTGGAGGTCCAGAGGGTCTGGTCCGGTGATGCCAAGAGTATTTTCAGGTCCCATAAGTGACAACAGGTTCGCGGCGATCGCGGTGCAGTTTGGTCGAGTACGAGACGAGACGAAAATGGAGTTGAAGCCATCGATGTGGTCGACGCGGTGTCGTTCGGCACTGCCGACGTACACCCAAGCACCAACCTCCCACAACCCACCAGCTCCCGCCTACGAATGTTACATCCACGTGCGACGCAGCAGCATATCGACCCAGGCCAAGATCCATGGCCTGCTGAACAACGAGATGCTTGTGTACTTGCTACAGGCGACGACGCTTTCCTTTACATCCGATACGAGGATGTGATATACTTGGGACCAGGAGTGAACAACCTGCTACCCGGTGCGGTTGCCGACGATGATCTCGCCAACGCGGCCCAAGACCTGCTCGTGCAGCTGTTCCCTATATTGGTGGCATACACGAAGAAAGCTGATGCTCGTACGCCGAATGAATACACAGGATAGCCGATGCTGACCTATGAATGCGGAGCTCGGCAAGATGGCGCGTGAGGTGAATGGTAGACGATGAGCAAGCAGCAGACGCCAGTGCCTGAGTGAGATGGTGATGGATGTTACCAAGGCGAGATCACTCTTTTGTGGGGTAGTTGTGTGTGTGAGAGAGAGAGAAATAGCGCCCTTTAATCCGACTTTATGATGCGCAAGTGCATTCGAGTGGCATACAGAGAGAACGAACTGATCCGTAAGTGAATGATATTGAACGGGGCGTTGATGGGCGTTGCGGATGCCTTCACTTATGCATTTGACTACTTGTAGATACGTATCTGGTTATGAAAGTGTTGATTCTTTTTCGCTGGTTGTCTGTCTATATGGCAGTCTACAACTCTTCGTTCTTGCGCGTGATCTTGAGCAGCTCGACGTCGAAGACGAGCGTGGCCTTGCCCGGGATCTTTGGCGGCGAGCCGTGGTCGCCGTATCCGAGTCCCGAGGGGATCGTCAG
>JAADVN010000933.1:0-12008 GCA_023335535.1 Globisporangium spinosum | reverse complement strand
GCACCCGCTGTCGGGGCCGCCCTCTGGGCCTAAATAAACAGTTTCGCTTTTGCCTTCTTTGGAAGCAATCAAAGCCTTCTACCTTTCGTCCGGATTGCTCTGTTATAAACAGGCAATCAGATCGCAGGAACTGCTGATCCGCCTCATCACGAGTCCTTGTGGAAGTCGTGTAACACACGCTTCCTCACTCTGTGTATCGTGCTGAGTAACTCGGGAACGCCCGGTTACACACGTGCCCACTCGAGGCAAGCCAGCTTGTGGGCTTTCTTGAATACGGGGCTGCTCTTGCGCTTTACGTAGCGCAGCTTGCCTTCGCGTGCAAGCATGCCGCGCACGGAGCGAGCGGAGATGGTCAAATCGAGTGAGCGGACGAGCTGTGACGAGCTGTAGTGGCAGGTCTGGGCTGCTCGGACGATGCGGCGAAGGGTGGCTGGGGTCAGGCTAAAGTATCTTCCGGGGCGTTGCGTTGTGTTGTAGACCTCGAGGTTGCGCAGGTAGGATTGGACAACGACCTTGGATCGTCCAATCATGCGCGTGATCACTCTCTGGCTCGTGCCGGCCGCGCCCATCGTCGAAATCTGGCCCTTCTCGAAGTCCGATAGTGCTGCCCCCTTGGTATTCGGATTCTTCTTCTCCCGTTTTGTAAAACACATACGTAGTAGTCAACCATCTCATCTACATATAAAACGCCATTGGAGACAAAAGAAACGCATCTGGGGCAGTATCAGACGCTGGGAGCTGAGTGGTCTTATATTTTCTTCTAGGGGCTTGAGGCGTTATTTTCTGTTGTGTCGCCGAAAGTAATCGGATTGCAAAAATGAGTTCACTAAACGATTAGTCTTCGTTAGGTAAGTTGGAAAGTGTCATTACATTTGTAAAAAGCTGTCTGCTTGAGTCTCGAACGTAAAAAACGAGGTAGTTTTATACCTTCTGCCAGCACTGTAGCAACCGAAAGTGTTTTACCAACTTTTGAAAATATGTTCGCACCTCTATTACAGTAGGACCTCTCTATATGGATCCCTCTCACATGGATAATAGCAATTTGGATAGCGATTTCGTGTCTCCATCCCAGTGGATTAATATAATGGCTGCAAGCTATCCATTGCCACCATAAGTGGATATGGATGAATATGGTCACCATTCCGACAACACTTGTTTTTTGTATGCCTAAATTGCGCCAATAACAACTGGCTTCTATATTTATTGGCAATTAGAGAAGATTAGCGCAGCATTCTGCCCAATAGATGCAGCTACGGGTAGGTAAGTACTAAACACCAGCCGTTCCGACGCACCAGGTCGGAGGAGCACCAGAAATATATGTATGCCGACATAAACCTCAAGTGTAGTGTGTATCATTTGCATATCTGACCTTCATCCAACCAGACAAATGGGTTAAGATGAGCTACAACCCGGCAACACCAGGCGAGCTAGAGCTATGGCTGTGAAGGCGTTCGAAAGGCTCATGCAGACCGAAAATGTTGATTTACTGTACGTGAAGGCCTGCATTACTCGCAACACTACAGGACATTCATTTGTGTCAGTCATGGATAAGTTTGGTATGTATCTTGCATTCAATGAAGGCAAAGGTGGGAAGCTGCTCGTCCGAAACACTGCTTCACAGTACTACCTGCAGGGAAAGTTGTGGCTCCTCGAGATGTTCTCCCACCACCGAGCTGTTCTCAAGGCGCGGTTGGTTAAGTTGGGAAGAACGCTCGAAAGTCACTGTATGAAAAGAGGAGGTGGTGGCTTTGTGAAGAAGGCCAACGCATGTACAAAGAATGATTTGAAGCGATTAATGAATTATTTGTATAGCGATGCATGTTTCGCCAGCGGCTATCAAGATGCAGTCTTGCTCTGTCTTCTGTGACACCTGTTCGGGCGGGCGTTAGACCTGACGCTTGTCCGCAAGCAGAACCTGTCCGTCGGTGCCGGCGATGTCTTCTTCCTGCGCTTCATCCGCGTGAAGGCCAGTGAAGAGCAGGGACTGTCGCTCTTCCCCAACGCCGACTTCCTCGCGTACCCGCTGCGCGCGATCGCTCTTGTGCTGACGGCCCAGCACGATCCCTGCACCGACCCTCTCGACAACCTCCCAATCCAGCAAGCACGTGCCGCTATAACGCTCGGCCCCGAAACTCCGCTTGTCGACCTCCTCGACAACCCCGACGCGTACACTGGTCTCAAAGCGCCGGTGATGGCAGGCTTCGACAGCTCATCCACCATCCGCAGTCACGTCAACAGGATCCTTGACCGCGTTGCAAAGCCAGCTAGAGTGTTGGAGCAGCTCACCTCCCACTCCTTTCGCCGCGGCGGCGCTCAGCACGCAAATGGTTCGGCCCAGCTCACGGCCCGCTGGATCTTCGACCATGGTGCCTGGAACATGAGCACGGCAAACAAAGGATTCAGTTATGTCTTCAACACCACGGCCGAAGACCACAAAGTTGCTAAGATCCTGAGCGGCTGGAACTCAACCAAGCCCGTCGCGCTCCTCGACTTGGCCCCCTTCGACACGCAGACGCACGGCGAGATCACCAAGGCGTAGAAGCTGCTCTCTACAACCTGCCAGCTGCTCGAGGCACCGAGATACAACGTTAACCAGAGGATGCTCGATGTGCTGACGGCTTACCTCATCGTCCGCTACCTGCCGCTAAAAGAAACCAACCCAGTCAACCCCGCAATCACGCGCTTCGAAGCTTGCGTCCGTCAAACTGGCTGCTCCATTGCGGACATCCTGAGCTAGTCCTTGCACCCTGCGTCCGTCCAACCTGCTTTGCGTTCGGACACCTGCGCAAGAGAGAAACTACACCCAAACAACAACAAGACAAGCGATAACACGGAAGAGAGAAGGGTCATTCGCCACCAAGCTTCTGTAATTGATCACTTTATCCGCCACGTGAAGCGTCAAGACGAGCGCCTCGACAAGCTTGAAGCCAAGCCAGATCGCGCGCTCCAAACCCAAGACACTGCCTGTGCAGACGAAGTCAGCCAAGAAGCCAGTCAACCGAACAAGCGAAGGAAGAAGACGTCGATGACGTACCTGAAGACCATGTGGTTTGTTTGGTACGCCCAGGAGACAAGCAGAAGAAGCCGGACGCCGAGCACCCCGTCGCGTTCATGAAGCTCTTCATCGAGACAGGTTTCTCGCTCGACTCCGAGTCTCCAACGTACCACGACAGGAAAAAAGCAAACTTGTATATCTGACTTTTTCAGCTCAGAATCTTAAAATTGACTGTCTTTTTTCTCTGTTGTGAATGTCACATATACTCCAATAGCACTGCAAAAGCCCGCAGCTTCCCTTCGTGTTTTGACACTGGGCTGAGTCATCAGAAATCAACTTCACCCAACAAACAATCCCAAGAGCGAAGAAGCAAACAAGCAACAAGCATGGCGTGGCGAGACCGACGACTGATCCAGCGCCTGGGGCTGCGCTCGCCGCTGGTTCAGGCGCCCATGGCGGGCGCGCAGGCGAGCGACCTGGCCATCGCAGTCGCGCGCGGCGGCGGACTCGGCTCCATCCCGTGCGCGCTGCTCTCCCCCGACGCCATTCGCGCACACGTCCAGCGGTTCCGAGACGCTACAAGCTCAGCGGCGCCTGTGAACCTCAACTTTTTCTGCCACACGCAGTCCGCCACGCCCAGCGAGCGTGAGACGCAATGGCACGACAAGCTGGCGCCATACTATCGAGAGCTCGGTGTGGATCCGGCCAAGATGACGCAAGCTGGTGCGCAACGCATGCCGTTCGATGAGACGAGCCTCGCCCTCGTGCAGGAGCTCCGCCCCGAAGTTGTGAGCTTCCATTTCGGGCTACCAGCGCGTCCCGAATGGCTGGAGGCGGTGAAAGCTACGGGTGCGCTGGTATTGTCCTCGGCGACAACTGTTCGTGAAGCGCGCTGGCTCGAGGCGCGGGGCTGCGATGCCATCATTGCGCAGGGCGTTGAGGCCGGCGGACATCGTGGCGTCTTTCTGCCTGGGTGGGATGTCACTCCTTCGCCGACAACTTTGTCCCCACGTGACACTGGCAACAGCTTCGTGAACTACTCGCAGCAGCTTGGGACGATGGCGCTGGTGCCGCAGATCGTGGACACAGTCAGCGTTCCTGTGATCGCCGCCGGTGGCATTGGTGACGCGCGAGGGGTCCTGGCTGCCAGTGTGCTCGGCGCCGCGGGTGTGCAGATGGGCACGATGTTCCTGCTAGCGGATGAAACGCAGATCTCGCGTCTGCACCGTGACGCATTGAAGCATGCTGGTGGGAAGGACAAGGATGACGAAGAAGCCATGGAGACTGCGATCACGAACGTGTTCACCGGAAGACCAGCGCGTGGGTTTGCGACGCGCGCTGTGTGCGAGCTGGGTCCAATGAGCGCCTACGCGCCCGAGTTCCCTGATGCCGGAGCAGCGCTGGCGGCGCTGAAAGCTGCTGCGGAAGAGCGTGGTGACGTGGGATTCTCAGCGCTCTGGTCGGGTCAGTCTCCAGGCTTCGCGCAGGAAAAATCGGCTGAGGAGATCGTGCGCACTCTTATGCACGAGGTCGACGCTCTGCTGAACGAAATCCGCAGCCCAGAGCTGTAAACCACCAATGAAAGCGTGTCGTCTACTAAAACACAAATCAAAATTCGTGTCGTCGTACAAGCAAGCAGTGTAACAATCTGTGGCTCTCGCCGTGAGAATACCAACAATATACTGCTGTGATCATCACCGCAGGCGCTACGTGTTGCAGCTTGTATCTCTCAATTCATTCATTCACGTGCCTTCCGAGTGCATTACCCAACTGTGTGGGAACAATGGACGCGTCCACCACACATGGACACAAGGTGTCTCACATCCGAAGACACGACAATTCTGTTGTGAGAGCATCGTCCTTGGCAAGAATACATGATTTGCTTGTTGCTGTTGTTTCCAAACAGTGGAGGTAGGTCACCTGGGCTGGACGTTGGCATGTTTGTTGAAATACGCGAGCATCGTGCTCGCGTAGTGACTTGCTCCTGCAGCTACGCCACTTGGTCCCGAGACCAGTCGTGCAGGTCCAGCACGTCACCTTCGATGTGGTTGATGCTCCCACTCAGCGCTTTCAACTGGCGGCGTCAAGAGAGAATCAACGGGGGTCAATGAATTGTAAACGATGGCGAGAAAAGCTCACAGGATTGCAAGAGCTTCCGTACGTATCGTGGTATCCTGCCCGTCGCCGAGGAGCTGCGCTTCGTCCCTCAGATCGCCAAGGTCGCATTTCAGCTTGTCAACGCTCTCCGGTTTGCGCTGCGTCGCGCTCAGCAACTCGTCGAGATCAGAGACATTGTTGCTGTTGTTTTGGGATCGCTGGTCGCGCGCCTTCTTGCCTGCTTTGTCAGCTTCGATCTGCTGCACGCAGGCTCGAAGGTGTTGCAGCTTGGCGTCCCACATGTTTTGTGCTTTGAACAGGCGCTTGGAGAGCTCGCTCAGTGCTTTGGTCACCATCTAGTCGCCAACATTGCCACCCACGCGTCCATTCATTATAGCCTGTACAGTTATGCAGGCGTTTGGGATGCATGCACACTCATGTATCTACCTGATCGTAACTTGTTTGCATCTGCCGCAGCCGCGTGTCGAGCTCTTTCTTGAGACTCTGGTGGCTCTTGAAGGATTCGCGCAGTCGGTTCGTGAGTCCGTCAAACTGTTTCCGGTCTGCTGCTCGATACACCACAATGTCTGCTTTCCTATTACCCCAGCGACAAACGGTACATAGGGCAAAAAATCGTTAGTATTAACAAAGTAGGACCAGGTGCATCCGTATCTAGATCTGGTGAATAGACTCACAGTACCGCAATCTCCATCGAGAGCTCCTGCAGCTTTTGCTGGAGCACCATCCCGCCACTGGGTAGCTCCACGTGGCTGCTGTGCTTCCCTGTCGTGGCATCCCCGAACGGCGACAACAGCTGGGCCGTGATCGAAGAAGGCAGCGCAAGCTTGACCTTGAGCAGCTCCTTGTCGAACGCAAAGAGCTTCTCGCCCAGCTCGCTCGCGCGGTCGTTGAGCATCTGGCTCGCCTGGAACTGGAGTTCACCCGCTCGACTGACGTCCTTGCGCACGCACTCGACGGCATCGTCCACCGCGTTCATGCGCTTGGACAGGAACTCGTGGGATGCTGTCAACTTGGAATTGTAGGTTTGCAACGCAGGATCAGCACAAGGCTGGTGTTAGACTAAGCGCCAAACTGTTAGAACCTGCTTCCAAATAAAACAAACGTACCTTGTGATGAAATAGCCGAAACTCGGCGTTCAGGTCGTCCTGCAAGTCTTGAACGTGGGCTACCAGCAGCTTCAGCTCCTATCTCCATTAGCCAGATAGCTTGCAAACGTGAGCGGGTTTGAATTGTTGGCTGCAAATGGATTTCAAAGCAGTCCTCGCACATAGCTCTCTGTCTTCTTCTGCTCGCTGAGCTGCTGCATCAGCGCTTCCAGCCGCTCTTCCACCACACGGGGGGGAAGCTGTTTTGCTGACTTTCCAGCTCATTCAGCTGCTGGAGGGCTTCAAGCACTTCCTGCGAGGCTTCGTCCAGATCCAACTGGGCGTGCTTCTCGGTCTGGATGGCCTATCAGCAAACAGCAAGGAACAAGGTTCTATGAGTGCTGCCATAGCACTACCACCCAGCTACATACCCAGTTCTACCACCACACTACCTTGATGGCCTTGGAGAGCTGCTCGACTTGCGGCACGAGCTCCTCGGCGACCGCGTGCAGACTGAACTTGGTCTTCTGCAGCGCGCTCTCGGCCTTTTCGCACCGACTGCGTTCGCTCACGTGGTTGTTGCTGCCGCCCAGGTAGTGCGGCGCTACTGCTGCTGCTGTTCGCGCGCGGCTTTGGAACAGATGATGATGATGATGATGGTGGCGCTAGCGATGGTAGTGATGCTAGTGATGAAGGCGCATGGCGGACGCGACTGCTGCTGCTGTTCGCGCGCGGCTTTGGAACAGACGATGATGATGATGATGGTGGCGCTAGCGACGGTAGTGATGAAGGCGCATGGCGGACGCGACTGCTGCTGATACTGTAGCTGCTCGTCACCTTGGCAACTCTCGCATGCGCTGGTGGCACCACCATGATGACGTTCGAATCACTTTTGTATCTATCAGACAGATTGTGTGACGCTTGGAGCATGATTGAAAGGATGCGTGACCGGTTACGCCTCCTTCATATTGCACGAAGGTGAGCAGTGACTAACTGTTGTTGTTGCAGCAGACAAGAGGCCGCGCATTGTGTGTCGTTATTTGTAGTTGTTACCTTCTGAACTTTGTACCCAGAGCCCCAGCCACAAGAGGCGACACGAGGGCAGAGGTGCGTTCACATACCTGCTAGCTGTTGTGTTATCTCCCACTGAACAGAGAGCAATACGTACCGAGACAAATTCACGTCAAAAGGTCCGAGAAAGAATGAGGAATCATCTCCGTACAGATCTCTTCCGTGATTAGATGCGTGCAATGCCTGATTCAAACGTTTCTGGACCGATTGATAACTGCGACGCATTTATCCACCTGTCACGTGTTTGCATAGGCACGACATACTCACGAGAGTAGGTCGGCGTCCCCACTTGCCTACCGTGAAAACTGGTCCATCCTGACACGATATTTGTCCTCCTTGACTGCCTCCCACTTCTTGAAGTTCGTTGACACGGGGATGTATCTCGACTGAACTTCCATCCATCAGCGCTGCGTGAGGTCCTCACAATCTTCGTGATCGCTTCGACACAAAGTTAGCATCATCCAAAGAAACGTCTCAACCGCGAGACGCAGTGGAACGGGGTGTCTCGATGGGCAAGTTTGCTCGCGATTTCAGGACGTCGCTGAAGCACCAACAGAAACACGGCCAGGAGCGCCTCGCGTGATAATCGGCCATGGGGCCTTCGCTAGATGATAAGAATGGGGTTCGTTTGTGAGCCGGCGGTTGGTTCCACGCAGGCAGTCTCGAGTTCGAGATTGGAGTAGGACGCCGTGAGCTTGCACCGCTGCTCAAGGAGAGCGTTGAAATCGGCCGCATCGTCACAGAGAGCATCTCGCTCGACCAGGTTGGCGAAAGAAGACCTCCTTCTGGTGTCCGCATCTGCTCGGCTCTGATTCATCTGTGTCATTATCCTCGCTTCGAGGCTCTCGAGTCCACCCTGGAAAGTAGTACTTGCGTTGTACCGTTGTCGTGTGATCTGCTGCGCGCACCTTCATTGCCCAAATGTGCGCTGTTTAGTGTATGATCAAGCATCCACTGGTAGCTGTTGCTTGAGTTACTGCGCGCACTTCCTTTGCGAGAGTGGAACTGGCCGCCACACTGCACTGGAGTAGAAGAGTGGCTGCGTTCGCGCCACTGCAACTGGTTCAGCTCATCATCTGGATCACCACGCACCCGGACTGGTGCTCCTTGTGGCTCTGACTGCGGTACTGCGGATGGCTACAGGTCGTTCTCGCTGGAGTTGCATGCGACTGCCACTGACGGAGTCGCACGCCTCGGAGCGTCTCGCTCGGGCTTGCAGTCGATCGAGGTGGAGGTAGGTCCTAGGCACTACGCTGATACGCCATCTCAGAAGCTGAGAGAGCTGGCGGCAGGAGGGTGGCAGCAACGTGTGTGGGCGTGCTCACAGGCGTGCTCATGTACTGAAGCTCGTGTTGCATGAAGGGGGCTGCGAGTATTCCTGTTC
Organism: Globisporangium spinosum; assembly: GCA_023335535.1. Classification (NCBI taxonomy): domain Eukaryota; phylum Oomycota; class Peronosporomycetes; order Pythiales; family Pythiaceae; genus Globisporangium; species Globisporangium spinosum. The sequence continues at coordinate 3,355 of JAADVN010000933.1, read as the reverse complement.
CGCGTCTGCTCTGCTGTGTTCATTCTTCCCATGCGTTTCAAAGGCAAAGGTGGCGCGTGTCTATGCACAAAACGGATAAGATACGATTCGATCGATTAAAATGCCTTTCTAATGTCAGCTGAACTTGAATTTTGTAAGTAAACACTGACGTCATAATCCTCTTTATAATCGCGTTGGTTTGTGATCGTTTCACTTTCGCACCCGGTTTTGACGAAAAGCTCCCCTACCAACACTCTCAGCTCGCCAAAGAAGAAAGAACAGACCACCACACACAGCACACAAAGGCCTCAGACTCTTGAGCGAATTCATCCGCCTTCGTCCTCAAGCGAAAGCGCACTGTCTACCGATGTCGCACCATCGTCGCCGTCGCGAGCGCTTGCAGCCGCTCGAGTCCTCCTCCTGTTCGTCACCCGCGTCACGATCAGAGGCGCGGTCAGTAGCACTAGGACCACAGCCTTCGCTATCAGATTGCGGGCATGGCGACGGCAAGCGTCGCGTTGCTGTCGTTGAGCACTCACAGCAGCTTCAGCATTACGACCAGCTGCAGACTCGTCATGAGCAGCATCGAGGTCATGTAAATAGCTTAACAAACAGCCATTCGACCCGAGCTGCGACGACAGTGCCAGCCCCTGAAGCAGTAGCCGACCCCAATGGATGGTCAAGACGGCCCACGATCCGCCCGCAGACCAGCAGCGAGCGCGGCAGGGTGTTTCGTCTGCGCCAGAAGCAGTACGAGAAAGACCCCACGAACAAAGTGCAGGATCTGCGCAGACAGGTCGCGCAGCTGAGACATTCGCGAGAGCTCTTGGCGCAAAGCAGAAGTGCACTGCCATCATCGCCGACGAACCAGAGCGAGTCGCTTGTAGAGCTCGTGCGCGAGGTGCACGCTGTGCTTCGTTATGGTCTGGAACCTAAACTGAGAGATTCTGACCTAGCACTGACTGCTCATCTCTCGGGCTCGAAAGACCCAACCATGCACGATCGACTTTTACCCCTCACGTATAAGGAGAGCTTTCTGCGGCGAGTGTTGGATCCAGATGTTCGACATGGTGATCTCAGCGGCGTCGACGCGGTGATTGATTGGATGCGCAAGCACACTGCGGCGTACTCCAAGTTTGAGATCGAGACTCGAGACGTCCAGGCGATCAATAGTATCTAGCAGAGTCCGATCGTGGTGAGCAGTCTGAAGATCCACATGCGCTTCTCGCGTGCGTCGCTCCCCGTGATGTTCCCTGGAGCCCTTGACCAGATTCCTGCCATTGCCGCAACGTTTCTGGACCGGGATTTTTCTCTCGACTGCGTCACGCGCTTCCAGTTCAGTGAGAGCGGAAAGATCAAGGCATGTATTCTGGAAGTCAACTTTGTCGAAGCACTGGTGAAGACGTCTAGCAGCGCGCGCGATGCCGCAGAGCTGCTGCAGTTCTCGGCGCTGACTCGAGGCGCGACGTTGGCGGAAACGAGAGTTCAGCCGGACTTTTCAAGCAAGGATGGCTTTCGAGAGATGGACGAGCAACAACCACCATATCGCCAACACTACCATCACCGTCACCTCAACCATAAAAACCTGAAGAATGTGAACTATGGTGGAGAGTCCAGCGAGTTGTCGCCTATCGCGAATCTCTCGATGCGAGGCCTGCCCCACGAAGAGCTCCAAGATCTACGACCAGTAGAGAGGAATCAACGCAATGCCGAGGACTCATAATTGCATCTCCACTGAATGGACTGTGTAATCATGGTGCAGAGAGGAAGACGGAAGTTGGCAGAAGACGGAAAGTTAGAAAATGGCTAGGGTTGGTCTAGTTAAAACGATCGCAGACATGCATGCCTGAGCGTGAGCTCTGGTTCATGGAGGAGTGCAGATATACAGAGGAGCAACAGCAAGGAGGCTCGCGCTGGCGCGTGGCTTAACGTGGCGTTATCCAATCAGGGATGCCAAATGCTGCTGGAGGCACGGTGGGTGCCACTCAGCACGAGAGCGTAGCAGCAAATGGTGGAGGGACGCGTGTCCGCAGAGATTGTGGGCGTGATCGACGTGCGGATATTACAGACTGCATTGCCAGAGTAGTGTCGACGATAACTCAGCTCCCATTGTATATTATCTATGAACGAAGACATACAGCACGATCCCACAACACCTAGGAACATGAAAAAAATGGATCTACAGTACACACCCAACGGCATCAATTAATCCAAGCACCTGGGTTACTTTTGCCATCTTGGCAAGCGCGAGAAGAAATAAACTGGATTACTTCTCGAGCAGCGCATGGTCAAATAAACAAACCCAGCAGCAGCAGCAGTCCTCTCTGGCTCGGAAACTAAATCACAGCTCAGGTTTGAAAAGAAGACGAGAAGCTATTGTATTGGTGTGCGATAGAAAACAAGGAAGAGCCGCACGCAATCTATGAAATTGAATTGAGATACCTGTCTGATGTCGCCGGATGCAACAACCATCCAGACTTTTCGGAAGGGGAAATGTCTGCTGAATTGGCTTCGGACTTGGATACTAGATACACACTCTACTCACTCCCGAGCACACTTGAGCTCTGATCCGATCTTCGCGATCACCTGGGGAAAGGGCTTGTTTAGTTTTCGAGCAGCGGAGGACCAAAGCAACAATCACAGCAGTCCTAATAACAAGTTGAAAGCAATGAGCTGAGAGCACCAAACAGATACTACCGAAGTATGCCGCGGATCGGAAGAATCATGGTAATTTGTGTGGAAAATAAGGTTGGAAGGAGAACTCAGCAAGCGGCGACCACGTTGTCTCGAATGGTTTTTGATCGCACATTCAACAACCCCAGTACTGGATGAGTGCCAGTGTGGGCCATCCTATGGAAACAAAGATTCAACTCTAAAGGTACTTAGGTGACAGTAAAGTTCACAGACATGCAATGGGATGGAGCAAACTCCTCGTTCAATGGGTAAAACAATCGCCGTGTGCTTCAGGCGAAGGCGAACACTGGTTTCGTGATTGATGCGAGCGGCTCTAGGGCGATCGGATGGTCATTCATTTGCAGAGGAAGCCTACTTCAATTCTCTCAAATCGACCCGCGAGAAAACGAGATGGTGGAACTCCACTGCTGCTCTGTTTTCATGGACAAAATCGCTGCTTCGTATATTCTGTACTATCCTGCCTGTCTATGATCATAGCTTCTTTTGATCCTCAAAGCGAGGAGCTCAAGGCAGCATCAGCCACACACACATCCTTCATCTGCACAAAATGTAAACAGCGAAAGAGATTGATAACCACACAGTCAAACAGACCTACAAAACGCAGAGCGATAAACAGAGAGAGGTAGTTGAGGCAGACTTGGATGTGCGTGCACGCCGTGAATATACGAAGCAGCGATTTTGT
>JAADVN010000932.1:0-12053 GCA_023335535.1 Globisporangium spinosum | reverse complement strand
CGCGATCGCAGTGCTCTCCTTCCGTCCATTCTGCGTTGTTGCTGTTTCTTCTTTGATCGTTGGCCCCTGCGCTCGACACGCGCTTTCCCACAGGTGCGATATAATGATGTTGTTGGTGATGGTGTTGCTAATTGGCTCCAGGTGATGTGAAGACGCTTGATCACTCTACTTCTTCTTGGCTGGCGCGGCAGCGTCTCCGCCCTCAGCCTTCATCGCGGCCTTCTTGGCGATCTTCTCCTGCAGAGCCTTCGCGTCTGCTTCTCTTCGGGCGTTCGGGTCGCCTTTCGAGCCCGCCTGCTTAGAGGCCTTCGCCTGACGCGCTTGAGCTCTCTGTGACGATAAGAACAAACGAAGCAGCAAGCGCACGTTGATCGTCAACAACACAGGCTTTCAACAGGCAGCACAAGCCACCAACTAAAGATCTTACCGCGCGATCCACGTCTCTCTGGTTGCCACGAGCCATCTTGCCTACTTGTTAATATTAAAGTGTTGGTGATCTGCACAAGCGAGCACACAAGAGAAATGTCAGTTGGTTTAGCACGTTGGTCTCATTTCCGCCCAAAGAGCCACAACTCCACACCATCCCATCCCGCACTCATGCTCATCACAAAATGCACGCAAGTGGAAACTAGAGAGATGAACATGCCGCTCACACCACCTCGAGTGCGACGGCACACTCGCTGTTTGACAAGTATGAGATGCGTCATTGCTTCATGTGCATTCGTGAGGAGCAGCTTCGCGCTCACGACGGAAGGAGTGCAGGGCATCCACCCAAACACACACCTATGAAGATATGCAGCATCGGAAGGCACTAACATATGGAAGGGGGCACGTACATGAGGGGCGAGTGCGTGTGTCACAGTGGCTGCGCTTTCGTTTTTCCAAATGGTTCTCGAACGAGGCGCTCGCTCGAATCTAATGGAGCGTTCGTTGCCTTTTCGAGGCTTCCCAGCCAGCTCACTCTGTGTGGACCACTTGGCTTCTCGCTCATCACAGCAAATGCTCGAAAACAAAGAAAAAATGAGCCAGCTGCTGTTTGAGGGAGAGCAGTTCCGATACATTTCCTGTTCGAGAAGTCCGCGTCTTTATTTCCTGCGAATACGGTACTCATGCGACCGACCCTTTTTTAAAAAAGCTCTCTCACAATCTACACCGCTTTTAAAAAAAGTTGCCATGGTCGAATCCGACACGATACGGTCCGACCGGTCCGGTTCAAGTCAGACCGCGATGCTTTCCGTATTTAAGGCGGGCACGAGTTGCGGAAAGCTTCCTTTCTTGCTAAAACCGCTCTACAATGTGTGAAGGTCGCTGTTTGAAGCGTCTAGGGCTCCTTGTGGGCGATCTCCTCCAGCAGGAACGTGGACGAATCGTGCAGACCCGCGAGCTCGTCCTCCATCGCCGCTCCCATAGTTTCCTTAGCGTTGGCTTGTTGAGAAGGAAGTGGGCTCTCCGATGAATCCGAAAGGTTCATTCGCCTTCTTCCTACTTTCGTGGAATAACCTCGTAAGATTCACTAGTGAGGATCTATTTAAATCTGTGCCAAAATGCCATCCATAGTGACGAAAGTGAATAGTATGGCGTTTTGTATGCTTTCCTATTAGAGAGCAACTCCGTGTTTTAAAGGACACTATCGACTTTAAAAGGGTGAAAGCATGTCGCATGTCTGTTGTCGCCAATCCCACAGTTCAAACAGAAACGCAGACGCAAAGGAAGGCACCAATGCTGGCGATGGCTGCCAAACGCAGTGGCGGCAGTGGCCGTGGTGGAGCGCAATGGAGGAGCACGCGTACGCGCGTCTCTGTAAGCGCACATAGCTCTCCCGTGCCAGCAGCAGCAGCAACAACAACAGTGAGCAGCAGTTCGTACGAGTACGAACGAATGAGCAGCACGCAGGGCAGTCCACTTGGAGACGCAACGGGCGCATCGTCATTAGCAATAGCAGCAGAGCTACATGATGAAGACGACGATGACAATGCTAACGCCGCTGGCCTGAGCGCCAGCAACAACAATCCGCTATACGGTGAGAGTGAAGACGAATATGTAGACGACGACGAGGACGACGAGTGGGAGGACCTTGGCTACAACGGCAAGCCCGTGTTCCGCGATTTCAAGTTCCTAGAGCCTCTTGGCGACGTAGACGACAGCGAATATGCGCCGTCCGATATAGAGGAGAAACACAAGAAGGGGCTGTTGTTGCCGCATGTCGCCATGAGCGACGATGATGGTGATGATGATGATGATGATGACGAAGACTTGTCTGCGAGTGAGCTGGAGGACGAAGAGGAGGAATCGTCGGTCGCGGGGCTCTTTGCGAGTGTGATCCGCCAGTTTGGCGGCGCGGCGAAGAAGACGAGAGAAGATCCAAACGCGTTCACTGAGCAAGACAGGGAGTTCTGGGCGACGCCAGAGGAGAAGCAGCAGTGGGTCGCGCGATTCAACGAAGCGAACCAGCAGTTTGTGCACAAGTACGGCTGCCGCATCGACTCGCTCGCGCATCCGGAAGCGAAAGCCAAGCTGCGACGAGAGAAGAAGAAGAAGAATGTGTACGCGCTGATCCTCTTTGCGCTCTGCGTCGCGTACCTCGTGCAGCTGGTCGCGATCTCCACGAACTCGGTGCTGACGGTTCAGTCCGTGGTGGATGGTATGAAGAACTCTGTCGAAGGTATTCCGCATGTCTACCAACGTGTGCTTGAGAAACTCTCGTCGATGGCCCCAAAATCAGAGACTGGCAAGAGTAGTGGATCACCAAGCCCGATCGGGTCGACAACGACAACATCTGCACGGTATAAAAGTGTTGTGGATGAGAAAGCTGGTGTGACCATCTCGGAAGCTGAGGTTGCAGAGCAGGTGGTGGTCGTGGAACAAGTTGTCGAAGTGGAAGGTGTAGCTGTACGAGTGGAGAAACTTGTGATCGAGGACGAGCCACCCGTTGGCGAAGCGATAGAGGAACCTGAGATTAGGGAATCGTCAGTTGACGACCTTGCCAAGCATTCCAGTGATCGTCATGAAGAAGAACCTGCCACCCTGATGTTATCATCTGAAGGCATTGTGAACCCTAAGGACGAAACTATGCCATCTGAGTCGCCACAGATTGAAAAAGAAAATGAAGAGCAAGCACCAGCAGACTTTGCAAGAGCCGCCGTGCAGTTGTGCTCCAAGTTGCTGAATCGTCTCGTGAAGTCCAAGTACGACCAGACTGTGAAGGACGCAGCTGTCCGTGCATGTAGCGCAGCAGTTGCGATCGCGCCTCAAGACTCTGCAGATTGGCTCGAAGCGCGCGTGCTGCAAGGCGACCTCTGGAGCCTCGTGTCAGAGTTTGACACAGCCGATAGCGAGTACAACGCTGCTGCTACTTCTGTGGCTACCAGCGGGTCACAGGCGGACCAGAGCAAGATGGACAAGCTCTCACAGGAGATCCAGATGAAGATCCTCGCAAACCGGTGGATCAACATGTTTACGAAGAAGAACAACTACAAGCAGCTGCGCCAAGAGGTCGCCCGGGTCTCCAAGGCAGCAGATCAGTACTCGGCTCCAATCCGCTCGCTCGCGACAGACTGGCTGCTCGTGTTCAAGAAGAAGAAGCAGCCGGTCGAAGTGCTAACTGCCACGCGCCTGTGGACGCTGCAGCGACTCGAGTACGCCTGAGGCAGACCGAAAGAGAGTCCCAAGACTGAAAGCCTTGCAGTCAGCAGTATGAGAATTGCTCCATAGCGTTAATCTCGTATTTTCCTTCTATGACTAACCACAAAGAAAACTAAAGTACCCTTCTCAAATTTGTAAATAATACGATGATGCACACGCTAGCAAAACCTTCTCAATGAAACAGCGAGTCGAATTCTCTATTCCTCCTCATCTTCAGCGTCTTCGTCCTCGTCTTCCTCCTCGTTCTCATTATCATCACCACTGCTGCTCTCCTCTTCGTCATCACCTGAAGCTTGAGCCTGTTCGGCGACTGCCGCCGCCTTGGCTGCTTCAGCCTCCTTGAGCTCCTCCACTTTCTTCTGCAGTCGCTGCACTTTCTTATCCTTCTGCTTGGCCGGTTTGCTTTGCTGCTGCAGGTACTCGATGAGGTCTTCGTAGAACTCGACGGTCTCGGGGCTGCACTCGATCGCGCACTCGAGGCACTGCACCACCTGCTGCGCGCTGTCGCCGCCACCCTTGGCCATGAGCATCGTCGCGAGGTTGTAGTGCAGGTTGCCGTTTGACGAGAACCGCGCTACGGCGTCTCGGTACACCTGCACAGCGCCGTCGAGGTCGCCCAGCTCGCCGCAGCAATTCGCGAGCGCGGCGAGCGTCACACTGTACGCTTTCATGTGGTCTTCTCGCTCCTCTTCTTCCATAGCGTCAAGCTTCTCGGCACTGAGCGCCAGCGACTTCTTCAGACTCTCGATCGCCGCATCATGTTGCTCGAGCGACATGTACGTGATGCCGAGGCGGAACCAGATCGACGCGTCGACATCGCTGAGCTTGCTCGCCTGCAAGTACGTCTTGAGCGCTTGCTGCGGCTGCTCGTCCGCCGCGTACACGTCTGCGAGGTGGCTCAGCGATGGCAGATGGTCTGGGCGAGCCTTCACAGCGACCTGGAACGCCGCGAGCGCGCCTTCGAACGACTCCATCTGCTCAAACGCGAGGCCCGCAGCGAACGCGTCGTCAAAGTCGAGGTCCTCGATCTCGCGCATCTCGCCGTCGTTCGCATTATCGTCCTCGTCGCCCTCTTCGTTTCGCGCCGCTGCTGACGCCTCGCGCCGCTGCTTCTTCAGCTGCTTCTTGCTGAGCGTAGTGCTGCTGTTATCAGAGCCATTAGCGCCGCTCTGCTGCGGTAGGAGCTTGCGCTTGAGCTGCTGCTTGAGCTTGCTCTTGCCCATTATGCCTGTCAAATAAAATGCGCCTCAAACGAAAGACAACCAACCCCAACGAACACTACTGACCAGCCCGCGATTTCATAATTTTGTCCAATCATATGCCTCAATTCTTAAAATTTCAGCAAATCATAAATGAACCCTTCCATGAATCTATTGACAGTGTTTGGGAGCATGAAGAGTCGCGACTGTCGCTAACCTGAGAGCGCCGCATTCGCATTCGGTGAAGAGCTCCATTCATGCCAGTGTAGCTCTTCATCGTTAGCAAGCAATCAGCGCTGGCAAAAACAAAGCCATATAAAGCAGCATGTCAGGTGCTCCAGGTACGAGCTCGGGCTGTCCGGGCACTGGCGCCGACCAGCGTCCTGGTACAGGACAGGGCTTGAATCCGATCGTGAATGGCGGTCGCTCCGGCACCGACCAGCACAGCATGCTGGAATCCTCTGCAGGCAACAGACCGCTCACACAGGGGCATCTAGACACGGAACGGCAAGCGCCAGCAACTCCTGGGCAGACTGCGGGCTTTGGCGTGAGCCTGAACACCGAGGTGAACGTGTCGGACCGCCCCGTGACACAGCAGGGCATGATGGGCATGCGTGTGGGCGCGGGCAGCATGGGGTCCGGACGCCAGGTGCAGGACGCGAGCTTTTTCATGGGCAAGCTGCACTCCAAGACTGCGGAGCTCACGACCGAGGTGAAGAAGCTGCACAAGGAGATCGAGCAGGACGCCAAGGACAAGACCCAGTACGCGCAGCTCGAGCGCAAGTACGAGACGCTCGCGTACGAGGTGTGCGACCTGGAGGGCCAGTTCGTCGACTACAACCTCGCGATGGACAAGCTGCGCAGCGCGACAGACCCGCAGGAGACCCGCCAGGTGCGGGAGCAGCTGCACTACCGCAACGGCAAGGGGGTCGAGGAGGTCGACCAGATCTTCATCCTGCGCCAGGGGCAGGAGAAGGCTGTGCACCGCATGGAGGACGAGATGAATGAGATCCACATGAAGCACCAGGGCAAGATCAACTAGCTGGCGCCGCAGAACCTGCAGCGGTACAAGGAGCTGCTGGAGGAGCACCATCAGGCCGAGGTGGAGATCGAGGCGCGCTCGAAGGAGCTCGAGATGCTCATGCACGGGATCCACCAGAAAGAGACCGAGCTCAACTCCGACCGGCACCGCGACAAGTATAAGCAGCTCGAGAAGCAGGCGCGCCGGCTGCAGAAAGAGTGCGACAACGTGCAAGAGGACGCGCGCACGGCGCTCATGGACCCAAACGAAGCGAGCGCACTGCTGCTCGCCAAGGTCAAGGACACGAAAGCGAAGATTGAGAGCGTGGAGAAGGTGGTGCAGGTCGCGAGAAGGAGAACCAAGGGCTGCGCAAAAACCTGGACGAGATGCAGGATGAGCTCGAGGAGCGCGTGGGCGGCGATGGCAAGGACGGCCCGGCCCAAAACTACGAGCTGCTGTTCCAGCACGACAAGGAGATGACGGCGTCTCTCGAGAACTTCTACACCAAGAAAAAGGAGGAGCTCCGCGCGCACCGCCAGTTGCAACTGATGATCTTCAAGCTGCTGGAGCACATCTCGAGCGGCATGGCCAAGGAGGACAAGCTGCTGCCGACCGCGAACGCGTCCAATCTGGAGGAGATGAAGCGCGACCTGACGTTCAAGGAGCGCCAGCTCGAGTACTCGGTCACGACCAAGCAGCGGCTGACCATGGAGCTGCAGAAGCGCCAGGCCGAGCTCGACAAGGTGAACACGCTGGACACCAAGATCTCGCTTGAGCTCAGCAGCCTGCTGCAGAAGATGGACGCGATGACGTCGGGCATGGGAGAGTTCGGCAAGATCGACTTGCTCAAGGAGGCCCACCAGCAGACCAAGCAGTACCTGCAGCGTATGAAACAGCAGTACATCCGGCGCCGTGACGCCATCGAGCAGCAGGTGAACGTGCTCAACCTGCAGCTGGAGAACCTCAAGTAGACGACGGCCAACCACGACACGGCCAAGAACCTCGACTCGCTTGAGCAAAAGTTGCGCCACCACGGGCAGAACATCTTCCATCTGAAGGAGTACATCGACACCGAGTCGTGCGAGATCGACTACGAGCACGTCAAGCAGGACTGCTTCAAAGTGTTGCAGGACCTCAACGCGCTGCGCATCAAGCAGCAGGGCATGCTCGGCGCAATATAGCAGAAGTCGCAAGCTTCACAATAGCAAGGTGAGTCCAATGACAATGGTTTGTATATATATGTATGGACTTACACAAAACAAGCACATGAATACAAAATCATACAATTGATTGATACCTTTGCGTACGTTACCGAATGCTCGTCCCCACCGTGCGGATCGTCTGCTCGTCCTCGTCGTACTCGTACAGGTTGAGCTCTTCCGGTGCTCGGGGGATCTCTTCTTCAGCGTCTACAAACTCGTGGTTGAGCAGGAAGTCGATCTCGTAGAGCTTGCGCATGCGCGAAATCTCTTGTAGTCCTTTGGGATCGTCCTCTGAAGCTCTGGATATTGCTGCGGATACTGACGATGCGACTGGCGCTGACGGTGCAACGAACGCGCCGCTGGTGTCGTCGATCCCGATCGGCTCCAACGTGCCGATCACTCCGGCTTCCCATAGCAGCGCACCATCGAAAAGCGCAACCAAGTCGCTCGGTTTATGGACAATACTGCTAAATGCACCGAGAAAGTCCGCGGCTTCGTCGTACCGGATGATGTGGCCCTGGGCGTCAAAGTACAGGTCAATGAAGCACGCACACGTCAGCACTTGACCGAGAATCTTGTCGAGAAGCCACTGGTGCTGATATTGCGGGAGTTGTTGTTGCTGATGGTTCTGATTCTGGTGGTCTCCATTTTCGGCAAGGAGAAGGCGCGGAAAGATATTTGTGATCGTCTCGGCGGTCACCTGCAGTTTGAACTCGCCCCGCGTGCGCACGATCGATACTTGGTCCGTGATCACGACGTCGAACGACTTCATGCGGAAGTCGTGGAGCGTGAAGAACGCCGTGTACCGTCGCCACTGCTCGATCATGAGCGATGCACTCACTTCAATCGACCCCGCCTCCATCACAGGCGACATGATCGACTGCAGAAACGCGTACTGGTCCACCTGGGAGTTGCTGCTGGTCGAATAACGGCCTCCGAGAGATGATACAGACCGCTTGCGCTTGGATGACAACGATGGCGGCGCGCTCTTCGTCACCAACTCCACACGCTCGCTGGGCGGCGTGTACCCGTCGCGAAAGTACTCGTAGAACGCGCGCGTGGTCTTGACGAGCGAGCCGGCCGTGTCGTCGCGCCGTACCATCACGCGGCTTGCGAGGATGCTTCGCAGCAGCAGCAGGTTCGCCACTTCCTGCTTGAGGTCGTTCACGTCCATGCGCAGACTCATCTCAGTCACCACGCGCTTTTTGCGAAAGTGGCGGAACCGCTCGTCGCCGCCCGCACCACAGCCATCGTCATTCTCATTGTCTTCGCCGTCATCGCTCGTTCGCCACACGAGTCGCTTTTCTTTCTGCAGAGCAGCGCCATCTGATGTACCACAGCCGGAGTCTTCGCCGTCGCCGTTGTCGTCGTCCTCGCTCGTTGCTGCATTGTTTCTGTTGCTGCCAATCGAAGCGCTGAGGTCGATCACATACGGGGGCGATTGCTGCTTGGGCTTGTGAGTCGACTGGAACTGCTGTTGGCCCTGCAGCTGCCGCGCGACGGGCGACGCGAACGCGTACGCGATCTCGTCCTCCGTGCTGAGCCGATGCATCTGCGCGTGTTCTTCTTGTTGCCGAGAGCCTGGCGAATGCTGAGGAGAGAGCGAGAGAGGAGAGCTCGTGCAGCTCGTGTTCACGTTTGCGTTTGGATATGAATTCGGTGTGATTGGGAATGGAGTTGTTGCTGTTGATGGAAAAAATATGTGAGCTAATTAGTGGTAATCCTCGTCACATATCGAATCACATAGAATCTCACTATTTTAAACAAATTTAACAAATCAATAGGATAAATAGTTCGTGTTTCTTGATAAATGTAAAGCATTTGAGGCAAAGATTGAGTACGACTGTAGAAATATTACACAAGGAAGGTTATGTGCGTTCGCTCATGCTGACTGCCTTCTCAACATTAGCGTGGAGGATTTTATGCCACACTAATTTGTGTTCCATTTTGCCTTGTGTGAATTTTTAGTACATATAGACCTCTATACAATGACCACATCCAAACCACAATGTTCTAATAATCGAACATCCACACAAGAACAAAACACGGCAATGGCACTAATCATTCTAAAAAAGAAATCACCGATGGTTCGTTGCGTCATGCCAGACAACGTTCGTTCGCGAGATCTGGCAATGATCAATTGAGGAACTCGGAGATCACTGCCAGACACACCACCCAACATCATTACATAGGTTTTTAGTTGGTTAAAATAGAGCAACACATCCCAATGGCTCAATGGTTCATTGCCATCCTCATCATCAGCGCCATCGTTGTCTTGCACTTCTTCTGGCTCGATAGATTCAACTTCTACATGCGACTCATTCGCAAATGAAACTGCACCTACAGGATCAGAGAGGCGCGTCTTTTAAATCAAAGATTCCAGCTCAAGAAGGTTGGAAAGCGCGGCTGACTCGTTATCGTTCTTGATCGCCGCCATCACCGACCCAGATATGATTTTCGTCGTACTCCAGCAGTTCCGAATTGTATTCGAAGTCACTCTTTTACACGCGGTAAAGACAAACTGCGGCGCAACGAGTAGGTCGATCTGGAGGCAGTTCCCGCCTTGCAGCTGATCAAGAAGCCATTGCAGAACCATCGACACGTAGTGCATCTTGAAACTCTGGATAACCTCCGCGCCGAGGGGCTGCAGAAATGCGGCCGTGTTCTTCGGTACAAACTCGACTTTGAAATTGTCTAGATCCAAGGAGACGTGATTTGGGGCATTGTCGACCAATACGAGGACTTTGCGGCCGTGCATACGAAGATTGAACCATTTCAAACAATTAGCGAAGGTCGAGACTGCCATTCACGCTGTTTTGTTGGCGTAATATCGCATAGACAATTTCGGCAAATCCATACGCTTGTGTAAGAGGACACTGTTCATAACAGTCCCTCGAACACAGCACACACGCTTGCACACCTTGAGGAAGCGTTCCTAACTTGGAGTGAAGGAGATTTGATCACTTGAAGGTAAATTTGCAACTAAATTGAAAAGCTGTTATGGTTTCTATCGCTACTCTTACTTCGCCTCAAGGGCTCCTAGAGGTTTTTATGGATAAAACCTATACATGCAGAGATAAACCTACTAAACTGATATATAAACCTTGGGTACACTGAGGTTCAACCCATAGGACCTTGAACTTGAAGTCCCGTGGAAAGTTTCCTGTGAAGTGATTAGCTCGTGCCACCACTTCAACCCACAGCGACACGTCGCATGCGTCACCAGCGAGGTTCCCAAAAGCAGGAACCATCATTCTGCGCTGATTAGTACAGAGAATCTTTGTGATATCATCAGATGACGCCACACGTGCATGCAGGGACTCGTTGTACCGTAATACCTTTGTCTTTTGCCTCTGCAATGCACACTGAAGGTGGTGTGCACCACACTAGATCTGGGGACAGATCTACCTTCATGTAATGGCTAGGTTAGCTCATTACTGGTTTGCAGAGCAAGATGCCGTCGCTATACACGCCTCATGCTGATACGTCACGATAAACTCGTAAGTTTTTTCGTCGAGATGCGATAAGCGGCAAAGTCGACGTCGCTTCTGCTCTGGGTTGTCGATAGCGACAGGGTCTTCATTGACGACCTTGCTGATAGTTGAGTTGAGCGGCCCATCTTCACCAACATGACAGTTCTCGCCCAGTCGCACAACTGACTTAATGTGAGAGAAGAGTTGGCTTGCGCATGGTCTTGAATTTGCTTTCTTTGGATAGTAGTGAGGTTGGTTTTTGGGGTCGACGTGAGGCTGCAGATAAGAAAGTAAGGACTCATTCAAAAACTATTCACCCACTTGCCGTTGTTTCTGGACCACCCATTTTTGTCCTCAAGTCGCTATGCTATTGTGTGGAGAGGTTTAAAGACAACTGGCTTTATGTATGCTGTGTTTTGGGGCAGCTGCCTGGGGCCCTGATGTCGAGAGTTCTCTATTATCGAGGGTCACTATATCGAGACTTGTCTGGAATGTGACACCTTGCGTGTCATGCAGTTTCCAAATTGAAGCAGGACTGACACTCTGTTTGCATATTCACATTTAAAGTCAATTCATAAATGAATTGTCTCGATCTTACAAACTTCAGGTCAAACTTTTGCAAAATGATACTTTTTACTTTTTGACAATTCGTTTTTGAATCGCGACTCCAGTTGTTTGCGAGGGATGGTGGTCCTTTTTCAAGTCTTTCAAATGAATCGTAGACAGCTTTAGCAACATTTCTACTTTTAGGACCAAAAATGCGCATCTGTCCCGCAAATTCTACTGTTTGTACCAAAATCACGAGCCACACATTGGAAATTGAAACCTAAATCAATTTCCCTTTAAATTGAATTGCGACTGCTCCGCTATTATTTTGTGTCAAACCCAAATCTTCCCTGTATTAACTGATCATCGGCAAAAGCAAAATCAGACGTGGGGACAAATCTAACGTGACGCCAACACAAACGAAAGATCGACGGCGGAAGACAAGCGAACAGCTCCATCCAACAACAACAGGAAGAGAAAGGTGCGCGCTTGTTGGCTGCGAGCGACTGTAGATATATGCAACCACGGCACGTGGTTGCAGTCGCGCTTATATATATGTGGATGTGGATGACGCTGTTGTCCTGCGAGGTGACTGGTGACTGACGACTTGTTGTGTGCACTTCTTGAGCAGATGACGAAGAAAGTGCTGTGCATGAACCCGGGGCCGATTGAATTCGAGCAGCGCGTGCTCAAGGAGTTCTCGGCGGAAGGTATCTCGCATGTCGACAAGACCGTGATCGAAGTGTTCGGCCAGGCGCTCGAGAAGATGCGCAAGGTGCGAGTTTGACATAGACAACAAGAGCTCCCTCTGGCTTTTCTTGTGACTGAGTTGCGATGATGCAGCTAGCAAGCAAAGCGACACATGGGTTTGCTGACGAGATAAAATTATTTTTTGGCTTTGCAGGTGTTTTTGGCTCCAGATGGTCAGCCACTGGTGGTTGCGGGCTCCGGCACGCTCGGCTGGGACATG
>JAADVN010000931.1:0-12054 GCA_023335535.1 Globisporangium spinosum | reverse complement strand
GGAGGCACTATGAGATAGAAACTCGAGCACTATTCAGTGAAATATGCTAATAGAAGACCAGGTTGAATTCGAGCATATTCGTTCGTTAGAAACCCGGGTCATATGTTATCAAATACTTCATATAGAACCGTGAAAACTATAAAACTACAGGCCAAGCTGCGCTCATGCTCCGCCGGAGCTCATTATTGCCGCGTTTTGTTTATCTCTCTCAACTCGATGGGCCGAAAACAAAACAGTAGCAAAACAGCAAACCGAATCGAAAAGGTGTCTTGACGTTTTTAAGAGGGAGGATCTCTCGTCTCCCACGTTCGTTTGTGTTGACTCGACTGACCCTGAAAACTTGAATAGGAACTTCAACTCGGCCCACTTAGAAACGGTAGAAATGCTGGGCACGTGAAAAACCAGCTTAGCAAGGGCACTTGTTGATAGGGTCGTGCTGGTTTTTCACTGATTTTCACGTTTCTATCATTTCTAACGTTTCTAAGTGGGCCGATTTCTTTTGACAGTCAGATGAGGGTCATCACAATCACAAAATCCTCGGAAAGCTCGCATCAATCCCATAACAAGCAGCAGCTACAGCAAGCAAGATGGCGCCACGCAACGCAGCAGAAGAGGAGGTGGTCGTGCGCCGCTACACGCAGGGCGAGCACATTTACGTGGCGGAGATGTACCGCCCGCGCGTCAAGAACGCGTTCAACGACGCCATGTACCAGCAGCTCATCCAGGCGATCGACGAGTTCGAGGCGAATGACAACCTGCACGCGCTCGTGATCACGGGCTATGGCGACTTCTTCTCGAGCGGCGCCGACCTCGAGCACGCGTTTAAAGGCATGAACCCGACGGATGGCCACACCGTGCTGCCGACCCAGGGCTGGCCCAAGAAGTTCATGCACAAAATGCTCGAGTGCAAGAAGGTGATCGCCGCCGCGGTCAACGGCCGCGCGATCGGCATCGGCGTCACGCTGCTGCTGCACTGCGACTTTGTGTTCGCAGCCGAGAGCGCAACGTTCTGGACGCCGTTCATGCGCATCGGTATTGTGCCCGAGTTTGCGTCGTCCTATACGTTCCCGAATGTGCTGGTACGTTGCTGTGTTGTTGCAAAAGGCTTTGATGTGCTCTTTCACCTTTGCTTTTGCTGACGCGCTGTTGTTGTGTCGTCTTTCTCTCCCTCTCTGTCGCTCGCTCACTATCAACAGGGACCGCTGGTTGCGAACGACTTGCTCATGCGCTCCAAGACGATCGGTATCCAGCGCGCGGTCGCATGCGGCCTCGTGAGCCAGGTGTTCCCGACCGCCAACTTCTTGGAGCAGGTGTTCAAGGAGCTCGAGCCGCTCGTGACGGACCCGATCGCGAAGAAGGCGCTGCCGACCTACAAGAGCCTTGGCCGCCGCGTACGCGACCCGCTCGTGCGTGAAGCGCTCGTGGCCGAGTACGTGGAGCTGGACCGCCGCTTCCTCTCGGGCGAGACCTACAAAGCCGCGTCGCAGATTATTGCGCTGATCCGGGCCGCCAAGAACAGCAGCAAGCTGTAAACGGATGGAAGGCTCCCCTCTGAAATCTTCTGCGCTCGTTTCACTTGCTATCCTATTTTTGCGTGCTCAAGGGGAGTAAGTGGCCGTGTAAGGTGAGCGGGCCATCAGCATGATTGAATACAAACGTGCAACTTGTTTAAATGTTTTACATGGCTGCTGTTTTATTGTGGTCCCAGCCACACACCCCGACCATTTTCCAAAATACTAAGTTGTTCACGAACGCGCGCTCGTGTCTTTTTCATTCATTCATCTTCTGCTGCGCGTTGGCGTGCTGGATTGATTGTTTATTCACGAATGGAGTCGTTCACACTTCTCCGGATCAGCTGCTGCGTTGCCGCGGGAGATTCAAAGTTCTGGTACGCGCCTTCCTGCGGCGTGCGTGCTACGTAGTGGGACGACGACCTGCGCACCTGCGACCGAGAGCGCAGGAACGACTGCGAGCGCGAGGCGCGCGACGCGTAGTTGGCGCGCTCGTCCGCCATGCGGCTCTCGTCCTCCTTGCGCGCCTTCTTCTCGCTTTTGAGCTCGATCGCGCCGTCGTTCGTACTCGCGCACACACCGAACATCATCGCCGTGAGCAACGCACAGAGCGCCGCAAACACAAAGTGCGCGATCTCGAACGACGGCTGCGCAAAGTTGATGCCCGCCTGCACCGCGTAGTAGAAGAAGAACGACAGCCCCACCCAGCGACCCGTCTGGTACGGCGGGAACACCTCCACGGCCGTCAGCCACGTCGCGCACGTCAGCGACAACCCGCCGCTCGCAAAGAGCAAAAAGAGCACCACGTCGGTCACCGCGCTCGTTTTGAGACTCGTGCTGCCAAACGCGCCACACGCGACCGCCAGCAGCGCCGTGAACGGCAGAATGTCCTTGAAAATGGTCTTGCGGCGCAAATTGTCCACCGTCATACAACTCAGCATCACGCCCACGAAGTTCATCAGACCAAAGTAGACCAGCCACTGCGAACTCTCTTTGCCATCAAGGTCGCGCGTAGCCTTCACTTTGATGCGACGCAGCAACGCGTTCGAGTTGAAGATGGCGAACGCGGCTTGAAGCGCAAACACCACCACAACGCGGAACATGATGTTGATGCGGCTGCCCTTGTCCACGAACGCGTCCTTCAGGTCGCTGAACTCCTCAATGACGTCGTGGCGCTGGCGCAACTTCACAAGCGTCGCCTCCGCGGACTTCTGGTTGCCGTGGCGGAACAGCCACACGGGGCTCTCAGGAAGGAAGAACATCGAAGGAACCAGCACCACGAGAGGGATCGCACCGAAGATGAACTGCCACTGCCAGTCGTGCAGCGGTTTGTTCGACCAGCTCTTGCTAATCGCCGTCGCGTTGATCTTGTCGAGCACGAGCGCTTCCACGAAAAAACCCAGCGACGAGCCAAACAAAAACATCAGCACGCCCTTGCCCTTCCAACCAACCATGTTGATCTCAAAGTTGTACAGCACGCACGTGACCGACAGCATCGCGATACCTGCAGAAGTCGTGCAGCAGCCAATGAGAATCACGGAGCTCGACTCGACAAACACCACTCCAGCGCCAGCGAACGTCACCACGCAAGAGGCGACGATAGCCATGCGACGACCAAGCACGTGTGCAAGCATCGCACCGACAAGTGCGCCAACCGCGGCGCCCAATGCAGCGAAACCCTTCATCGATTCTAGCTCGAAGTCGCCTGCCAACCTCTGGTTCACAAAGTACACGAACGACTTGTTGAGGAAACTGTCGTCCGGAGAGTTCACATACCCAAGCGAGAAGACCAGGCACGTAAGCCAGCCGTACGACCATCCAGCAAGCCCTCCGACCAGCATACTCAGCGACGCGGCGAACTCATTGCCGGTACTCAGCGCACGCGAGAAACCGCCGTTGTACATCATGCGAGTCTGGATCGTTTTCATGAACGGGAACGCCGACAGCACCAGAAGTGGCACAATCAAAAACACTCCGACCACCATGTCGAACAGGAACGCCAGCTCGACCACAAGTCCGAATCTCGCGACCGGGATGCCCATAATGCCGTTCAGAATCAGCAAAAACTGGAGGATGGTGTAAAGTCCGGTGAAAATACCAACCGTCAGCGAGAACGACTTCTGCCCGCTCCAGTCTTGCGTCGCTCCAACAATGAGCGGACCAACACCGATGCCTCCCACGATAAGAATCATGTACAGCACACCCCGAGTCACGTTGAACTTGTTTCGCACGCAGAAACCGCCGACAAAGCTTCCGATCCAGAGCAGCACCGCAATACCACCAACGCAACCGCCGAGCATGCCCATGTCCGCGAGCTCAAAGTTCACGATGAACACGTAGTACATCGTCAGCGGGTGGCGCAGTTCTCGAAGGAAATACGACACGCGACAAGTCCACTGCACGTTTTTCATCATATCGGACTCGTAAATGTAGAAGTCGAACCACGTGTCCGAGCTCTTTGGAGGAGCCGCGCCATTTGGGAGAGCGTCTTCGTCATGTCCAGGGGACGCCATCATCCAGTTCAGCCAGTTTCCGACATCCACTCGCGTCTTGGAGAAATCCATGCCGTCCGTGTTGAAGAAGAACGGTGCGAGCAGCCAGCACGCACCAAGCAGCCACACTGCAAACGAAGCAATGCCGTAATCTTGACCCATCGAACTGTACGCGTTCAGAAGAGTGATGTTCTGGGGAATGAGATCTGGGTTGGCATCGCAATCGACATCAGGCTGATCACAGTACTCCCTGTACACGCCAGTGCCGATACTAAAGTTGCCAAACACGCCGAACAGGATCATCAAACCGATCAGCTCCATCGCTTTGCGGTAATGCGACGCAGCGTATTCCTTGTAAAAGTTGACAAGCGTCTCTCGAATGATCGCGAAACCACGTCCGGTACCACGGTACTTGGATCCTCCGCGCATAAGCGCAACGTCGTAGAAGTGAGCCTTCGTCCCCGTCTCGAAAATGTAGAAAAGTGGACCCAGAGTCATGATCAGCTCGACAAATTGGACAACCGCTTGGCGCCAGCCGTACTCGACGAACAGCGTCGCGATGAGCGGAATGGTCATGAGCATACCGAACTGGAAGATGAACTGCGTGTTCAGCACTTTCGCCAGATCATCGACCACATTCGTTTTCGTGATCGCAGTGTGTCCGATTTCTTCGTGGAGAGAGATGTAGACCTTGGCGTACGCGTAGACGAAGACACAGAGCACGGTAAGCGCATTGCAGATGTAGAAACCCATGTGACCGTAGAACATCGAGTTCATTCGGAAGAAATCCATGCCTGCACCCATGCGATGCGCATCACGACTCAGCGAGCTTTCCGCAGACCCATTCGCCAGCTTCGCCTCGAAAGCATTGATTTGACTGAGAGTCACATCTCTGCCTTTGCCGCACTGCATAAACTCGACGTGCGTCACGGTCTCACCACGGAGACACGCGTTGTACCCACTGAAGACATCTTCCGACAAGTTGATTCCTTTACTTGCTTTCGAGACACCGCCGTTCGTCATGATGAATGTCTTCTCAAACACATCAGGGTGACCGTAGTGCATTCGCGTGCGCAGAGGGTACGCCATGACACGTTGCGTCAAACTCACAAACACGAGCTCCTGAAGAGTCATGAAGCGGGCCAACGACGACGCGCGACCGGTGAAAATGTGCTCCTTCATGCCAATAATCGTGACGTTCTGTCCATCTTCAGTGCCGCTCGCCAAGAAGTTCGGGATCTTCAGCGCTTCTTCAAAGTAGTGCTCTTGGTTCATATCGATCGTCTGCACATACTCGCCACGCGTAAACGGAAGAGCGACGTTCTGGTTCTCAGGCTTACCCTCGCCCACAAGAGGATTGCCAGGCAGTTCGTAACGGTAAACTTCCACGATCTCGTCGCCATCGGATTTCACTAGGACACAGTCGTATCTCGGCTCAGTTCCACTTCCGGCAGGTGGGCGGATCGTGTCCACGTAGCTCACACGCCAGTTCGGGTACTTTCGCATCAGCAAATCGATATCCGCAGCGCGACTGTCTCCAGCAGCAAGTTGGTCCGAGTAGATCTGGCAACTGGTCACGTAAGAAAATTTCAGACCAGCAATGCGGTCCATGTGCTTGATCTTGTCCAAGTGCGAAATGTTTTCGTCCGATCCGATCTCCAGCCATCGAAGCATCTTCAGCGCGTCTTCGTACATCATCATACCATGCACGGTTCTCGCGAGAGTCTGACCGCGCATCGAAGCCCACAGGCGAACTTGGGTAGGAGTCTCTGCGAGGGCTTCTTCAATCGATGTCGCACCAACACGCTCAAGGAAATTTCCCCACTCGTCACTGTGGAACGTGATCAGGTACTTGAGAATGCTCAAGTCGCGTCCCTTCGCTTCCACCTTCTGGAAAAGCGGGTTCGAGTTCACGCGGCCGTTCAGTTCATCAATCGAGTACAGCACCGACTCGCTGTAGTACGGAGTGATGACTGAGAACGAGCGCATGGATGCGATCGACTTCACAGCCGGGATCTTCATGCACAGCGAGTTGAGGAAGAAACTCATTCGACGCTGCGCTTCGTGGCAGCGAGGAAGAGCGTCTGCGGCGTCGAGGGTCAAGAGGAAGAACAATCGAGTGGAAAGCGAGATGACGCTTTCGTTCGAGCTTGGAGACGTTCCTGGCCCTTCGTTCGAATCGCGCTGGCTGATGCGATCAGCGAAGATCGACAGCAGCTGCGTCTTTTGGTACTCGAGATCCGGAGTCATCTTCGCAAACACCGACTGGCGCACCTTCTGCGCCATCCACTCTTCTTCCAGCATCAGCTCAATACTCTTCAGCAACGCATCCACGCGTTGAACAACCACGACGACTTGATCGTTTGGAAGTCCAAAGCCTCCTCCAATCGGACTGACCGATGGTTCCGGCAAGTCGAGGATACTCGCAAGTAAATCAACGATATTCTCACGGACCAACGGAACGTGGACAAGGTTCACCACCGATTGCACTCTTCCAGCCATGAGGATCTCTTGGAAGACAGAAACGATCTCAGCGTCTTGGGGTCCGAGCAGTTGGCGGAGAATCTGGAAACCAATGTCGAGACAGTTTTTCGCGCATCCTAGCACACCGGCCTTGTCGAGCTCCTTCATCAACTTCGCATCATCCAATCGGCGTACCTTCGCTTTCGCTGCAATGTCCGTCGCGGTCTGAGCTTGACCGGCAATGAGGAAAACAGGATCTTCAACAGAGCCCGAGTCGGAAATCTGGTACTGGAGGATCGCGGTCTCACGGTCGTCGAGAAGATCGGTAAGACGGAAACTGCTCACGATCTCATTCCACACCACAGCGAAACGCAGACGGCTGTTGGCTTCCGGAGAGACCGCACTCGCAGACAACGGACTGTCGCCATTGTTCGTCGAGAACTGACCCCTTGCAACCGCGGACACGACCTTTTCGTCGAAGAGCTTTGGCGCCGCTTTCAGTCGCTTCACGAATTCTGGAATGCGCGACGAGTGACCAATTTTCAATCGAATTCCGATCCACATGCCCACGACCGACTGCATGATAGCAAGCCAAATCTGCGAGTCGTAGATGTACACGAGGAACACTGGCGCCCACATCGCAATCAGGTATGCGATGTTGTGCTCCGACTCGATGATTCCGTTCTTCAGCTGCGCTTCCGAGATCTTGATGTCGTAAATCTCAACGGTTGGACCGATCAGCGGCTTGACCATGAGCTGGAGGTTGAACAGGAACTTGAGCACGAAGATGACCATCCAGAACAGTCCGTAGAGGAAGAAACTCCCCCAGGTCTGCCCCATGTTGCGACCAATGTACTGCTCTCGCTTGCCATCCATCGAGTTCAGCAACGGACTGTTCCACACCGCACCCTTGCAGAACATCTGGACGATCGCAACGAGAACGACTGGCACCATGTACGCACCGCCGAACAAGTAGCCCATCGAGAGCATGTCGTCCGAGCCGACCAGCACCTCGTACGGCGCAGCGTTGACGATGGCGAACAGCGCGAAGAACACTGAGTGCCACACCAGCCGGAGAAATACCACGACTGCGTATGCGGCTCGACTGAAAATCATAAAGCCGCCGATAAAGATCTCGATCACCACCTTCAGCGCTAGCAACCCCGACACTGTCAGAAACACCGAGCAGAACGCGTGGCTGCGGATGTCCTTCACGTCGTCGGAGAACATGCGCTCGTAGAACTTGAAGCCGTTCTTGCTAACTGGGTCCGATCGGTACGCGACGTACGCGATGACGATCAGGATGTGGAACATCACGAGCAGGAAAAAGTAGATGCGGAAAAATGCGAGCAGCGGATTCACGAAGCTTCGGCGCTCCTTGAACGTCTTGTGCTCCTGGAGATTGATCGCTTCCGCGACGTTGTGCTCGTCAAAGTCCAGACAGCGCTCCGACCAGAAGAACTCATTCACGTCGTCGTAGTTCGTGATGTTCTTGTGATCCAGCGCGCGCTGGTCTTTCTGCGACGCAGTCGCGGTGCGCATCTTCGCGACCACGAGGTAGAGCGGGCGCACGACGCGGCGCAGGAACGTGCCTTCGGGCACATTCGGCAGTTTCTCCACGCCCTCGAGCTTGGACGCGAGCGAGTGGTACAGGAAGCAGAGGCACTCGGGCATGAAGCGCAGATTGCCGCTCTCTCCCCAGATTAGCAGGAAGAGCGCGACCTGGCGTTCCGCCATCTCGGGCTGCGAGTTGCTCTCGAGCAGGTAGGGCTTCGTGTGCAGGAACTTGCACCAGCGCGAGTAGTTCTTGAAGAACTTGGCGTGGATCTGCCTGACTGAGTCCTCCGTGTCCGCCGTGATCTTTTGCAGCTGCGCACGCGACTCGTAGTTGAGTACCCAGCACTCGTAGTGTTCTTTCTGGTTGCGCACGTTGCCGTCCTGGAAGCCGAACTTCGCCTGGAGCATCTCAAACACGCCGCTGCCGGTCTGCTGCTGCTGCTGCGGGGTCGCGCCGTCCTTTCCCGTCGCCTTGCGCTGTCCGACCTGATCTTCGACCGCCTGGTAGTTGGACTGCGCGCGGCGGCGCGGCGCGAACGAGTGCGCGCGGTTCGCAATGCTCGCGCGTCCGCTGCCATTGCCGCCGGTATCCTTGCCGGGCGTCGACAGCTTCATCCTGTGTGATGCGTTCCTTACCTGGACTGTTGGTTGTCCTGTCAAAGGTGAGTCTACAGCTTTTTGCTTGCTTGAAGACGCTCGCCTCCCGCGGATCCGTCAAATAAAGTCCAGTCGATCTGTTGGTCGCCTTCACGCACAATCGCTCTTCTTTCTATCGGCAGCAGGAGGTGCGCGATGGGTGGGCCGCTCGCTCGTCTGGCAGGATGGCGAGTGGCTGTGGGTGCGTCTTCTTCCTCTTTAGCACGCGAAGGAAGCGTCCGCCGTCTTTCTGGAGACTGCGCGAGCACGAGCGGGCGGATAGAGGGGCGCGCAGGCAGGCGGGCGGGCGGTTGGGCTGCTTGCTTTTTTAAATGCGGGTGGCGCTTTCTCCGCTTTTTCCGCCTTTTGGCTGGCCGATGAAAAAGAAACAACCCAGCGAGCACAAAATCCGAATGCGGGAGATTCTGGCTGAACCAGGGTCGAGGACAGGTCGGGTTTGCCAAACTGGAGTGAACGAAACCGTTTACAAAAACCCACCCGTGACTGTGTTTTTTTAGACTGAGACTAATATCAAAAGTGGACGGGTGGGCTGAGATCGGAGATGTGATGTGACCCATTTTTGACCTGAAAACCTGGCCTGCCCTCGACAGGACAAGCGCGGGTAGGGGAAGCCAGCAAGCAAAAGACGTCAGTCTAAAAGTAGCACTGATGCTTCCCTCGGCTTAAGTATCGAAAAGCTTCAGTTTCTCCAGTTGCGCACGGTGAAAATGCTGATGCATGTACTTTAGTGAGCACTTTCAAAGCAGACCAGCTGGCGATGTCGTTGGCTTGTGGCACCTTCGTCTCATTCATTCGGCTCTTCTTGATTGGGATCAATCCCAAAATCGCAATCCAAAGCCGACGGACGAGCCCAACGCGCACGGTTCTCCATATCGCGTCTAATCCATCAGCATCAACCGCATCAAAGCTGCAAAAGTAAAAACATCAAGACGAGTGCTGATGGATGGTTTTACAGAAGAATCCATTTGCAATACATACAGTACGTATCACTCACTGACTGACCAAGAAAGAACACACGAGCGAGTGCTCATGCATTTGTCGTTTGGGTGTGGCCGATTCGCAGCTAATGAAACGCAGTTTCTTCACATGGGTGTAACAAGCAAGCGCACTGTGAGTGATTTCCTTGCTTGCATATGGAGCTGTTTTATCTATTGCTCAAGCAATTGTGATTTAGATCATTTATCCACAGAGTACCCATCGTCGATGACTGTGAAACAAATATCACGAAAAATCAGGCCCTTCCTTCCGCGTGAAATCCTCAATATTACTTGTGATATCTTTGAGCGTGCGGCTTTTAGCCAAAAAGGGGCCAAGTAAGATTCCCGTTGAGTGCTGCCTTTGCAAGTGCAGCAACTGAATGAAGATGACAAGAGTCAAGAAATGAGATTCCGCATCATGTGTTCTCAGAAATGATTGTGTAAATGTTTTCTGAGGAAATTTGACAATTTCTCAGAAATCTTTTCAGTTGCATCGACGAAAACTGAGGAGCTCCGTCTATGCGAATTATGCTAGTACAGATATTATGCGGGTTAATGATAAGTCAAGTCGTAAACAGTTGTTTTTCATAAAACTATAAACAGTTTTAGCCGGTCACCGTAACAGGGCCGGACTGGTCAGTTTTCGTGTTTGTTGGGTTGGGTGGGACCGTGCGATAGGTGCGATCGAAAATATGCAGCAATCTATTGAACAAAGAACGCAGACACAGTTTAGCCTTGCGTAATGGCAAGGATCGTATCAGCATACCAGTCATGGACTGAAGGGGCTGTTCATGAAGAACAGTCGTACATATATATTCGTCGCCGAAGACGTCTCCGAACGCGGCAGGCAACAGATCCCACGTCGAACCACGAGACACTCGTGGTTCCCATCCAAACCGGCCGAGGCCAGATTGAGCGATCTGTACGAAAGGAGCTCACCATCGACGATACAATTCTTGTGGTGCATCTTGTTGGAGGCGGTTCCGGTCTAGTATATGCTGATACCGGCAGCAAATAGCTCGTCGGTCACTGGGCGTGTAATCCTTGACGAGGTGGAACGAGTCACAGATTGCTCGATCTGTCACTCCGCGTTTAAGAGCTTGGATCATCAGCACCACTGGTTCTGGGCTGCTGAAGATGTACATGCGAATGTCAAGGGAGATTCTCGCAGACCGGCTGTAGCTGAATTGCTCGGAGTATGTTCTCCTTTGTCGGCCTCGTATCGGGAAAGAAGAGAACACGCTCGAGCGAGTAGGCGGCTTTCTCGGTGAGGCGCTGAGATATCGGCGAAGCGACTTGTGAGCCCATCCGGTGAGCCGACTACCCGAGCACTATGGAGCGATTGATCTGGCGGAGCTGCTTCCCCAAAGCCCACTCATTCATTCGGACAACCTCAGCATGACGGATAGAGAAACCGTTCACGATAACGAGCTCGGTAGCAAGTCTTTGAATGGGGTAGGGTGCCGTATTCCAAGGATACGACATCGACAACATAGTTGGGTTGCTGAGAACCGTCGAGGAGGATCTGGGCGGCGCAGGATTGAGCGCCTCGTGAGGGATTACACGCACCATGCTTATTTGGACTCGAAGGGGGGAGCTTTAACAGAGGTGGATGGTCTTGGGACTTGGATGTCTTCCTTGTGGGGAGAACTTGTTGTGTTGGGCTCCAATTGAGAAATGAGGCCTCTTCCGCTGCTCGCCACTCACTGCGCGCTCACCGTGCAGCACACACAGCAGTATGGTGCTGGCCCACGCTCACTCAAGAGTCAAACTCTCAAAGAAAGATACCGCCGCCCCTTTCTTATTGCGGAACGTGCCTTGGCTAACATACGAGTATTAATATGTTGAGCCGATCTGTGGAGGAACGACACGCATTATTCTTCACGAATAACAATGTCTTCTGCGACCATCACTCGCCCACTTTACCAATTCAAAGAGAAATTCATTCTCGAGGGAATGTTACTCTTCGTTTCATTATCGAAAAGGTGGCTGAGAATCTGCTCGCAATACAAATTTAAAGAGATGTTTACACTTCGACTTTGTGTGCGCGATAGACAGAATGAAGGTCTTTGTGAGCAGTTTGTGTAAATTCATGCTCATTGCAAGTTATAACCTGTCTTTTTCTATTTATTTGCGCTGTATACCGTTTTAGACAGTGCACTGAGAAACAAAGGCACCGTTTTAAAGAGCAAATTTCAATCTGTGGCATTATTGGAATTTCAGTTCAGAACCTGACCCCATTTTGGCAAATCGACTTAAACGGGATATGCTAAACATCAGAAACCAACTTCGGCGATCAGATTGTGTGACCTGACCAGATCGACTGAACAAACGAGCTCTTCGATGTGCCACAAGATGATGATGCGGACGACGATGGCGTCGCGCCTTCGACTGCGG
>JAADVN010000930.1:0-12069 GCA_023335535.1 Globisporangium spinosum | reverse complement strand
GAGCCGTTGCAGTCGTCATGCTGTCGATGCAGAGTCGTGCTTTTTGTTTGTGACAGTCAAGTGCATTTGTGAAATCCTCTTGAAAGCGATTGCGATGCTATCCTGATCGTTTTAAAGAGGATATTAATTGATTGTGGTGGCCGGTATTTTGAGAGATGCCTGTACTCTTGAGGCGATCTTGATCTTGATCCAGCGGCGATGTCCAGCCCCAACCATCGGCAAAGCTGCGGATGACCCTGTCCAGCTGCAGCACCTTCTTAACCTGGAACAACCACTGTGGATTTTTTTCACAATGTCCACCACGACAGTCAGCTCTGGTGCCCCATAGGATTGCCATTCATATCGATCACGTCGGCATCACGTTGTCGGTCGAGATACGCTAGAAGAGACGACCAAGAAGGCTCTGAATTGGCTTCCTCAGCATCAGTATGTGGACTTTGTAAGCTTTTTTTTAATGAGCATTTGGGACTGGCTGATCCCACTTCAGAACTCGGCGTTAAGATCTGGATACACATCAAGACGCTGCGATTGCGTTGCCAGCTCTGTGAATGCGCGAAAGATCGTCGCGGGCTGCTCTCCTGTCAACTTTTTTGTTGCTGTGTTTCGCCTCGCTTAGCACCGGCGTGGCGGCGGCATGGACAAAGAGCGGTCCTGACTACTGGTAGGCAGACGAGCTTTGAGCGTTGGCACTGCTGCATCCAACAGCCTTCCCATCCCAGCGGGCATCAAGAACAGCGCCGACGCTGGCATCTTCTGGCACCATCTCTTCAATGATGCGACAGACTGACCTTCCTGGAACTGTCCTGCACAAATGTGCAAATGGCACATTGTCGACATGAACACAAAATGTGTCAAACAATACTGCGCTGTCTTGCTGACCAAAAACCACGGATGGGTATAATATTCGACATTTGTTATTTCGACAAACCATTTGCCGAAAATGAAAATTTGTCACTCGACAAGCTTCAAAGCAAAGACCACCTCATCTGGAGTATGACATCATCAGCAATGTACCCTGATGTCACCACCCGGCGATATCAGGCCACTTTTGAAGTTCTTCAATGGGTTCACGTGCAGCCCAAGTTCAAATTGAAGCCCCAGGGGTTGGACACATGCAAGAGGGGGTTGCCAACCTTCATTGAAAGCCACTCAGTCTAAAAGCCTTTCAGGGGACCGCAAGAGTCCGGAATCCTCTCGCTCGCCTCCGCTCCCTATTCAACTGCTGGTTACTTAACTGACCGCCATGACCG
This sequence comes from Globisporangium spinosum, assembly GCA_023335535.1. Taxonomy (NCBI): domain Eukaryota; phylum Oomycota; class Peronosporomycetes; order Pythiales; family Pythiaceae; genus Globisporangium; species Globisporangium spinosum. Next base: position 10,819 of record JAADVN010000930.1, on the reverse strand, counting down.
CGCCACCTGACGCAGCGCTGCTGGCAGAGACCTCGCGCGTGGTGGCAGCAGTGATGCCGCAGCTCGCAGGCCGCCTGCTCGTCCAGTTGGGAGCTACCCACTTTCAGTCGGAGCCGCTGATGCTCCAGGACGCCGTACCAATAGCCCATCTGTGCCTGCGCCATCCAGGGCGAGATCCCGCACGAGACCTGGCGCCGGACGAGAGTGCGGATGTGCTGCGCGCGTTTGTCGAGTTGGCGACGCACTCACGCCGCCTGGACGCGTTTTCGAAACTCAAAGCCAAGTTCTGGAAGAAATTTGGCCGCTCATTCGAGTTCGCACACTTCTACGAGCGCAACGTTCACTTGGCGATGCTCCAGAAGCCCAAGAGTCCAAGACTCGCGGTGCACTTTGGCAGCGAACACCATCCAGTGGACGGAATCAGCAACGCCATTGTTGACACACTCTATGAGCTCTTAACAACGCGTCATGGCGGCACGCAAGCAGGTCAACTAACAGGGGATGATAGGCTCAGTACCTCTCAGGTAGAGCCTATTGGTATCGGGCTCTCTTTTGCGCACTGCCGCCTTGACCTCGATTCGCTCCTCCACATCCAGAGCCTTCTCGACCGCATCGCCCAGCATCCCGACCGCCAGTTTGACATCCACATGCTCGATCTGAGCGACAACGCGATGGGGACTCGAGAGCTGGCAGTCGTGGCGGACATTGTGCGGAAAATTAAGATGGGTGTGTACCAGATCCAGATCCTGCGTCTAGACAAAGTGGTCCCCAGCTCTGCTTCGTCCGTCGAGGGCGGTGATAGTTGGAAGCCTCCAGTGGAGACTCCGGGTCCTTTCCTCGAGATCGTCAGAACGGTGCTCCGCACTGACAGATTTGACACTTCGGGAAACCGAGTTCTTCAATCCAGCAGCGTACAGGCCAGCCAATTCAACCAGTCTTCGAGTCTGATCTCCGTCTCCTTCAGTGGAAACCACTTGTGCCCCAAGTACTTTGCAGCTCTCGGCTCGGCGCTGCGCTACGGGAGTCCGGTGGAAGAGCTGCTCTCGAGCTTTGCAGTGAGAGAGGATGACTCGCTGGACAACAAGCGTGAGTGCTGGCAGTGGCTCGCGTTCGGGCTGTTCTATCCACGATTGGAGCGGTTTGGCGGCGCGTGCAAGCTTCATGGCTTGGGCCAACTGGTGCTGGACGCTGATGCGCTAGCGACCTTCGACAAGACGCTGCGGAATCCGGTCGCCGAGCTGGTGTTCGGCGGTCGGATCCCTCCTGAAAGTGAGGGTGGTGCTGTCCATGGGCTCGCGGCGTGCACTGTGAAGAGCGGTTCGAGGATCGCCATTGACCAGAGAGGCGGCTCTGAGAAGCTGGAGCAGTTTGTAGTAATCGGCGAAGAGCGAACAGAGCTGGAGGCACTATGCGAGAGAGCGGACGGGTCCGTGTGCGTGGTCGTCCCGGGCGTCGGCATCGGGTGGGTGCAGCCCAAAGACGCGGAGAATATTGAACGAGAGCAGCTCGCGACAGCCGGCAGCAGTCGAGCTTCGGCTGGAAAGTACTCTGTGTCACCGTCGTGGGGCTTCTGTCGGGAACGTGACGCAGTGTTCCGATCTGTTCTTGCGCTCATCGGTCCGCAGTTCCGGTCACTCGATTTACGTTCCAGTTCTTACTTGATGTCGTATGAAGGCGACGCGCTCGAAGTCGTTCTCGCCAACTGTGTTAGCCTCCAGTATTTGCATCTGAGGCCATGTGTGCTCACGGAGGATGATTCGGAGGCGCTGGTGGGTGCGCTGAATGGGAAATTGGGCGACCGTCTGCTTTCTCTGAAGGTGAGCTCGTATTGGTGTGACGACGAGTTTGTTGGAAAACTTAGCCGCACCTTGTCCAGCAGAATCAGAACTCCCGTGCTGCAAGAGCTCCGTCTTGGCGGCACAGACGTCGAAATGGACGAAGAAGGACTTGCGACCGTGTACAAGCTTTTGAGCGTCAATCGTGTACTTCGGGTCGTGGAGCTGAACGAAACGCGAACGTCACATCTCATCTCGGGGAGCAAGTCTGTTGGTGAGCGTGTGCGGCTGGAGAACGCATTTGAAGGTCAGTGGCTACCGTCACGCCTGCCATTGCAGTGTAAACTGGCCTTCCTGAGTGTCGTCACTAAGCGGCAGTCCAAGAGCGACCGGACCAAGATACGCGACGAAAGCTTGGACCGGTGGTTGCTGTCGCTGATTTTCGCATTTGTGGAAGCAGGGCAAGTGCGGCGTATGGTCGTCTGGAATGGGAGAAACATGGAGTATTACAAGCTGTGTCAGAACTCACCCACATTGTGATCTAGGATAAGCATAGTATCGTAAGCATGAGATGCGGCGCACACGTCAAGCGAAGATCGGCTACGATGGGGGCTGCAACCGCGTGTGCACGCATGCAGCATCGGCTTCCACAGAGTTTTTTTTGCTTTGGCGTTAAGGTACCTGATTGTCTCGAATATCTGCCATCCTCCAACTCGTTTGCTTTGTTTGGAGTCCGACCATCGCGCGAGACTCACTTTTCGTGCATATCAGGTTTCTTTCTGGGAGTATCTCCATGGCCATTCTAGCGCGTTTTTAATGTGTCGGCGCCAAACGAGTACGCTCATATCAACAAGTTGATACTCGAACGTGCCTACTGAGCCCGCGCGAGTTTGGAAGTCACAAATGGAATTTGTACTCCGCAGCGTGTTTGATTCAAGCGTAACCAGAAAACAGCCATCATACGTGACACAGAATTGATGGATCTACACAGATGAAATGAATGCTCGGCCGCGAGCCCAAACGCCATCGAAACTCTAGCGAAGCCGAGGGGCCAGTTGGTCGCACCACCGGAAGCAGATCCTAATATCCGATCCCTCTGTTATGCGAAAGGATCGCGCGCTGCACTCGCGATGACTTGGCGGGCTCAAAAACCATCAAGAGCAGCCACTGATCCAAAGGCTGCATTTCCGCCTCGTTAGCAAATCGGGTGCTGCTGGCCAGTCGCAAAGACAGCGTGCGCTCTCTTGACTCCGAGTACAATAATAACGGCAGTTTCGAAAGTGATTAAAAGCCGCAGTTCTATTTGTGTGCGGCTGTTGCGATTGACATTCCTGGTGCGAGTGAGCTGGAGGTTCGGGCGATGAGCAGCTTGGCGACATCCTTCACTTCATTCTCGACTTCAGTAAGATCACTACCTGTCTGCGGCCCTTGGCGAACTCCACACGTGCAAGCGATGCTCATCTTCAGCCGAGTGCACACGAGTCCAGAGATTCAGCTGGTGCGCGTCGGTCCCAGAGGCTATGGTGACGAAAGTGGCTTGAGCGAAAGTCGCATCTCGGCGCGAGGCTCCGGTCAGCAGGCCATGCTTCCGATGGGTCTGATTCTGTCCAAGCGCGTGCGTCGAGTTTGCTGGATGATCATCGTGGGCGTCCAGCTTCTCCACATGGTGGTGCTGGCGGACTTGGCGTTCCTGTACTCGCACCTCAACACGCACGGCTCGCTCTTTTGACTCTTCTCCACAGTCTACCTCTTCTCGGATGCGAAAGGCTTTTTTGGACACCTATTACGTGCCCATTGTAGCGAACTACGCGTTCTTCGCAGCAGTTTTTGGGCTCTTGCTGTGCAAGATGCTCTTCTATTCGTGTCGGTACCGGCAACTGGCGTATGGCAGGAGAAAGCAAGCTCGGCGAGGTAGATCGACGAGGTCCACTGGGTGCTGTGCGCGGCCGCTGAATTACGCGAAGCGGTTGCTCAGCTCCTGGAACCGGCGGTTTGGCATTCGCGGCCGCTACTTTGCGATCGGTTTGATGACTTAGGAGATGGTTGAAATCGCGCCCCAGACCTTGCAAGCCCACGCATCGAGCAAGTTAGTGAGCAACCTGGTGCTGAACCGGAGCTACGGCCTACTGATCTGCGGGAACTGCATGTCGACCACCGTCGTGCACTGGTGGCTTCACAAAGACTCGGTCTTTGCGCGGCTCGTATGCGTGCTCATCGACCTCGTGCTCGACTTTGTGTGGGGCGCCGTGTTTCCCTTCGTGCTCTTCTACCCGCGCATTGTCAAGTACTACCGAGACGATGATACCAATAAAAACACCACTTCGGCAGAGCTTGTCCGCGAAAAGATCGAACACTTGCTGATCCTCTCAGCAACAAAATGCATGTGGAGCTTCTTCCCGTTCTTGAGCATTGCGTGGAACATTATCAAGCTGAGACGCCTGCTGGGCCAGGGTACTCCGCTCGACGATGCCTCGATGAGAAATCTCAAGGCGATCGCGCAAATAAGGCGAACTGCGCACGTTCTCAGTTGGCAGAAGCAGTTCGCGCTCGCGAAGCTGCTCCCGAAGATCCAGCGCTGCTTCAACGCGCTGGTGTTCCTCTACGGCATCTTCATCCTCTGCGTGTCGATCCACGCGTTCGGCGTGTTCCGGAAAGCCGAAGAAATGCCGTTTCTGTGCGTGCACTAGGTATACCCGTGGTTCGCAAGTCGCAAGTCGTGCTCCATGCGGCAGATCAACTGCGCTGAGGCGTCGATTGTAGGAACGAGCGGCAGGATCACGGCCGCGATGGACTTTTTCAACGCCGACTCGCTGACCAACATGGCGATCCAGAGCTGCCCCGAGCTGGAGATCCCGCCTGCTCTGCATCAGTTCGCGCATCTGCGGATCCTCACGATCGTCGCCTCCGTCGTCAAAGCCTGGCCAGCGAACGCGTCGGTGGCGCTGGTGTCTGTGCTGGTGACCTTGGAATTGTACAACCTCGAGTTCAAAAGCGTCCCTTTCGGCATTCTCGAGCAGCCAGATTTGATGGAATGGGTCAGCGTTTTTGAAACGGACGTCAGCCAGTTTGCGCCGTTCATCGGGTCAGGGTGGAGAGCCGTCAAGTATCTCTATTGCGACAGCTGCGGACTGACTTCGATCCCGGATTTCATGTAAGAGATGAGCAATCTACTCGAACTCTCTGCGTGCAACAACTTGATCGCGTATCTTCCCACAGAATTTTTCACTGGGTGACCAATGACGATTCTCTTCTTCGACAGAGGCCCGCTCAAGTCCCTCCCCAGTACGCTCTGTTAGCCGAGTCTCTTTGATTTGTACATCCAGGGCACTGATGTGTCCGAACTTTCTCCGTGGAAGGCAGACGATGTGGGTTCGAGTCTGGTTGCCCACGCGTCCGGGTCGCCTCTCTTCGAAAGAGAGTACCTGCAGGAGAAGTATCCGAGCATTGCAGACCGATTTATCTGCGACGAAGAAGAACTTTTGTTCGGGTAGGCGAGCTCTTGAAAATAGTGCTGATCTGCGATGTAGCACTTGACTGGGCATGGGACTGAAATTGAAGTCTGTTCAGCGCAAATTGCTGCAGTTATACGACACTCTGAGTTTCAGAAGCTGCTTACCTTGTTGGAATGGGATGTCTTACAGAGCAAGGGTTCTTCCCGCGCATGAGATCAGTGTTCAAACATGAAAAACGCACTCAAAGCTATAGAATCCTCACACTAGATGTTTCCACAGCAATCTCGCGAAGTTTGTCGACAACGAAGGCAATCTTCACTCGCTGCTTTGGGTCTTGCTTCGTCACCAGCTCAAAGAGGTTCCACTGGGCAGCGTCCACGGCGTCAAGTCGGGGAGGAAGGCGACCTTTCTTGACCTGCAGCTTGACCATAACAGGATTCATCTTCCGCCCCCAGGGGATGTCTTCAGTCACGACCTCCAAAATGCACATCGCTAGGGAGTAGATATCAGATGTGAACGCGGGACGCTCGCTTGCTAGGTATTCCGGGGATTTCCAGTGCAGCGCCCCCATCCGTTTCACATCCACCTGGATCTCGGCAACGTTCGGGATGGGGCTCAAGCCAAAGTCGATCAGTTTCACTCTCCCGTCAGCCCCAACCAATATGTTGCCGCACTTGAGGTCGTTGTGGATCACGTTCAGCCCGTGCAAGTACTCCAGCCCGAGCGCGGTTTCATACAGTTTCTGCCATGTTCTGCCAGTATTCTCCGGAAGCTCCAAATACTCAGGCAAGCTCCCGTCCGAAGCATACTCGCATACGAAGTAGCGTTTGCCGACATAACTTGCGCCGTAGAGCTTTACGATATGTGGGTGACTCAGCTGGTGCCAGATGCTCACCTCGTGGAGAAACAACCGCGTGCTCGACTCGCCGTGATCCCCCTCGTACCCCATAAACTTAACCATAACTGGCGTGTCGAGCCAAGATCCCTTGTAGGCGGCGCCAAACGCGCCTTCCCCGATGCAGTTCGTTTCCTCGAAAACCAGCTCGCTCAGTGGAAGAAGCCACGAGGGATCGTTCGAGTCGGCGGGGCTGTTTGGGTCAAGGGCATCTTCTGGAATTGGCACTCTGCCAAACTCGACCAACGTAATCGCCTCGGAGCTTTGCATTCCGTCTTGCTCAACTTCAGGTTCGCTCATCAACTCGACGCTTTCCTCTTCATTGATTGTTTCAAACTCTGACCTCCACGCGCGCAGATGGTCCAATTCCGGCACGAGCAGCACATCCATCAAGCGGTCGAGATCAGCGCGAAAGACGTAGTTCGAGTCGGCAATCTTCCGGCTTCTTGCGAATCGCGCGACAGAAATCTCCGATGCGGGCGTGCGCAGGTACCGTTGGAAGCGCGACAAAACCTCGCAGAACTTCGTGACTTCGAAGTCAGTCGGCGATTTCTCCATTTCGAGAAGACGGCCGTACAGCTCAACGAATTTCGCCAGCACTTGCTCGGCCAATTGCTGGGACTCTGGGAAGTTTGCAGCTGCCGCTTTCATCACATGCAGAGCGCTCTCAACTGTCCCACCTAGCTTCGGGAAGGGGAACGATCTCAGGTCGGCACGCACCAGTTCGGTGACCTTTGCTTGTCGTTCATCGAGGCTTTCGCCAGCAGCAAGTGTGTCTAGCTGTTGCACAACGTACGTAATTTTCACGCGCTCCCCAGGGTCGTACGTACGCATTTTGTTGACGAGATCCCAGACCGAGGTGCCCAAACCGCTCGGGCGAGGAGGGAGCCGACCGCTTTTCGCATCCATTACGACTTCAATGTAGGCGTTTTTCGGCCACGGCTTGGTGAGTGCTGCAGCCTCCAAAATGCTCATTCCGAACGCGTAAATGTCCGACGCAAGCAACGGAGCTTCACCACGAATGAATTCTGCGGATTTCCAGTCGATGTTGTCTATTATCGACGCTTCCCTTTCTCCAAATCCTGCGATCTTCGCGCTCAGATCTGACCCCAGGAGGATGTTGTTGCAGCACAGGTCGTCATGAGCGACGCCGCGCTGATGGAGATACTGGAGGCCTCGGGAGACCTCGAGAAGCTTCATCCATGTGAGGCGGCGATTTCCTTCCAAGCGCAGGAAGCCGCGCAACGAGTCGTCGGTAGCAGCCTCATACACGAAGAAGGTGGGCTGGCTAGTGTGACACGCGCCATATAGCTTAACCACATTCGGGTGGCTTAACGGAAACCATCGATGCGTTTTGCTCGAAGCCGGTTACTTTTGTCTCTGACGGCGAGATCGTCACACTTGCTTTCAGCCACGCCCCGCGCTCCCTTCCCGAACTGTAGGCGCCAGTGCCATCCGCGCCAAGAGTTTGGAGGTCGATCTCGATGTCGTCGAGTGAGATGAACCATGGCAGGACGGCTGCGTCTTCAAGACCACTCGCTTGCTGGACTCGGGACGTGACTTGGCTGATCATTCTCAGGTCTTCATCGGTGTACACCCCTGATCGGTTCTGCAGTTCGTACTGGAGTCGTGCGACTGCATCGATCCTGCCAGTTTGCTCGCCCAACCCGCTCAAGCGAGCAACGTCGTCTAGAAGGCTCTCTTCGAAATCCTTCAGCTGCTGCTTTCAATCGGCTTCCCAGAGCTGTTTCCAGTCTGCGTGGATTGCATTGGTCGTGTCCAAACCGCTTTGCGCGATGAAATTATCCATTTCTTCGTGGAAATCCTGAACGTGAGCGGATGTCGCGCGGCTGTTCGTAAACCGCAAGACCAGGCACTTAGTCCTGCATTTGAATTGGAGCCGACAGAGTCGGAACGTAATTGCGGCGAATGAAGTCAGAGTCGCTTGATCGACATCGGCTACTTGCAACTGCGAGCACGCGTCTTGCAGATGTTTTACTGCGCGCTCGAACATCTGCTTGAACTCGCCTGCGTCAGAACACCACACCTCCATCGTCGCCAGAGTTCCCGGAATTAGCGACACTTCGGATTTGGAGCTCACGCTGCCAATCGAGCCGCCGTGCGTAATGAGAAGCTGCGCGCCACTAAAAACATCCCATCGCGCTGCTGAAATCAGAGGTGTTTCCGCATCTTGAGCTCGAACATTCACGGACGAACCTGCTGCAATCAGCGTTTTGAAAATGTCAAAGTGACCCTGGAGACTGGCAACGGCGAGCGCTGCCTCATTTGCCTGGAATGCGTGGTCCACGTTCGCACCGCTTGAGACCAGTGCGTCCACAATTTTGCTCCAGCCTTTTTCAGCAGAGCCAGTAGTGGCGTCCAGCCTCGATTGTCGGTCGCTTCGGCGGAAGCCGAATTCCAATGCAGGAAATTCACCATAGCCGACTTTCCAGCTTGCGCCGCAGCAGCGAGAGTGGTCATCCCGGTCGTATCTTCTTCCTCAACGCTTGCACCGTGATCGAGCAAATGTTTGACAACAGCTTCGTCTAACGCCGCACAGAATAGAGCAGTACTGTCGTCACTGTCTTTTAGGCCAGTCACTGCCCAAGCTGGAGTAGAAGAGTCATCACATCCTTCAGCGCTCCCTCAGCAGCGCCGAACAGAGCAGCTTCCCCGTCGGTGCCTTTCTTATCCACCGACGCGCCATTTGCCGCGAGAAGCTTGACCGTGTCGACGTTTCCTTCACGAGCTGCGAGCGAGAGAGGCGTCCGGCCACTGCTGCCCAGCTCACCAAACCGAGCGCCATGCTGAAGCAAAAGCTGCAGCAATTCCTCGTCTCCATTGCACGTTGCGAAAAAGAGCAGCGTGCGACCACGATCATTTTTCGAAGAAGCCGATGCGCCGTTAGCGAGAAACAGCCTGGCCATGTCGATGTGGCCTTCTTGGGCGGCGCACACTAGAGCACAGGTGGAGTCATTGAAAAGGTCGACTGAGGCACCTTGTTCAATGAGTCACTTCACCACTTCACCACTTCACCACATGGAGTTGGTTTCTCTTCGCTGCACTGATCAGCGCCGACAGCATGGTGTCATCGTCAACTTCCGGCCCGTTGGTGCTCTCTTCACTATCGTCTCCATCATCGTAAACTTCTTCTCCTTCAGTTTCATCTTCGCCGCCTTCGCTTCCGGACCGTTCATTTGTGTCGTCTCGGTGGTCTTCATTGTTTACTTCTTCTGCGTCGACTTCGCCATCCTCTTTGACTTCTTCCTCTTTATCGTCTTCCCATTCCACTCCTTTGTCGCTTTCCTCTGCGCCGATTTGTTCATCTTCACGCTCTTCGTCGTTTGCTTCTTCTTCGTCGGCGTAATTCTCTTCGTCAGCGTAGTCCTCATCTTCCTCACCTTCCTCGTCTTCGACGTCTTCCCATTCCACTTCGGCTTCCTCGCCGACAACGTATCCGGGGTTCTCGAACTCAGCCGCCGCCCCGAGCCTCACCAGCAGCTTGACCATCTCGAGATCCCCGGCTTCAGCAGCTCGAAAGAGTGCTGTCGTGTCCGTTTCGTACTCCTTACGGTCCATTGAAGCACCTTGCGCCACGAGCCACGTGACGACCTGCTGGTGGCCGCCTTCGACCGCGCGGAAGAGCGGGGTGTGGGAGATCTGGTCGCCACTATTGATGCACGCGCCGTACTACACCAGTAACTCTACGATCTCCAGGTCGCCCCGAAAAGCCGCATAGTGGAGCGGGGTCTCCCCTCGCTTATACACTGCATGCGCTGACGCGCTGCTTTCGAGCAGAGCCCTGACCTCCTGGACAAAGCCTCGCGCGGTCACGCGAAAGAGAGGCGGAGCGGACTCGTCATCTGTAGCAGTGGTAGCCGTAGAGGACGGCGCCCCCGGCCGCGCGCTCTCGCAGACTTCTCGCATTCCAATCAACTTCTTTCTTCTCTCTCGTTTGCCTCGGCTCGGAATTGGTCCCTACTGTTTGCTGAAATGAGGGGGGTGTTCATTTTGTGCGCTGACGATGCGAGGGAAGTGAACCCACTTGGCAAGTCGGTAGCTTGAGTCACCAATTGGGTTCACAAGAACATTTTGACCAATCATACGGATTAGTGAACATATTTTTGACGAATTAATGGATACATCTAGACCGTTACAACGCTGCACATGAAATGACATCACGCCACGGTTGTACCCTTCGCTTCACGGTTAGTTGAGTGGACTTGGCCTCCAGAGCGCAGAGCATCTATTGCACAGCAAAAGAGTCTCGCACAGAGCGCCAGGGGCTCAAAAGTCGCAAGTGCACGAACAGCGTAGTTTTGAGGCTTTTCCACCAGCAGTTACTCTCTCGAGCTTGAGTGTAACGACTTGGTACAGCGTAGCCAGAGGACCGAGCGAGATGAGCGCTGGTCTGGCGTAGAGCGAGGAAGCGTTGGGTGATGAGGATCATGGCCGTGTGAGGAGAGAGGCGAAGAGGCGAAGTCGATGGCGAGGCGAGGAGCGTGAGTGGGAGGCGGTTGTTGATATTGAGGTAAAGTGAGAAGTGAGTGTGTGAGTCTGTCTGTTTCTTTCTGCCTTCCTACTCGTTGTTTCTTGTCCAAGAGGGGCGCCCTGTGGGTAGGACATGGGAGTAGGACTCAGACACGCGTATCTGTGTCGCAAGACACCGATCCTGCCGTCCCTTTACCCCACTGGAT
>JAADVN010000929.1:0-12074 GCA_023335535.1 Globisporangium spinosum | reverse complement strand
TCTATCCAGACTGAGTTCGAATCGAAGCGCGCAGATCACTCGTCCAAACAGCGTTCGCCGAAGCACAGCCAACATGTCAACACCAAGGAACAATGCCACCAAAACGGCACGACAAGAAACTACAAATGCCAGAAAAAAACCCAAGAAAATTACGAAAACCCCGGATCCAGGTGCGTTGAACGCTTGAGTGATGGCAGGATATGATAGCTGAGACCCCCAATTCTCTTCTCCGGGACATCTTAAACTAAACGTTCAATAGATTCCTTATCATCATAAATTAAAATGCTGAGACACGAATGGCCCTGATGAATAGCAGCAGCCTCGTGCCTTCTCCTTGTTCGATGGTGGCCGCACACGAACAAGATACAATGTCTGGCCGCGACATCTGCGACCATGCGCCGCTGTCAGATGGTGGCTGATTGGCTTGGATATTTGATATCCTTCCTTTGCTGGTGTTGCTGGTGGCCTTTCTCATCAAAATGCAAGCGCGGTGGGATGGGGACCCCCATTTGCCTCCACACGCAGTGTACCTCATGGTGAGCCAGCCTCTCATGGTGATGATGGTGGCTAGTTTGAGCCCCTACTCAAGAGAAACAAGTGCTCATTCTCGAATTTGCTTCCTATCCACATCAACTCAGTCTTTAATCCCCATCAATCAACCAACCAGTCAACCATGGGCGGCAAACCGTTTCTCACGATGGAGGACGCCAAGATCGCGTTCAACCTCTTCTGCTGCGTCTACGGCATCGGCACCCTCGGTATGCCGGCCAACTTCTCGCGCGCGGGGCCGGTCATCGCGGTCATCGCGGTCATCGCGTTGTTCTTCATGGCGTTCGCGAACGTGTACTCGTCCGTGGTCTGCTCCAAAGTGATGCTCACAGCCCCGAGGTCGGTCAAGACCTTTGGCGATTTGGGCGAGTGGTGCATGGGCAAGACGGGCCGCTACGTGGTCGTGGTCTCCCAAATGGGCGTCTGACTGCTCGTGCCCTGCGCGTTCCTCGTGCTCGGCGGCACGCTGCTGGACGGGCTCTTCCCGGGCGCCTTCAGTTCCAAGACCTGGATCATCTTCATGGCGCTCATGGTGCTGCCCGTGTGTCTAATTCCGACTCTCAAGGAAGGCGCTGGTGCTGCATTCGCCGGCTGTCTCGGCACGATCATCGCCGACTGCATCGGTGTCGCCGTGCTGCTCCATGGCATGAGCGGCCACCCGTCGGTCCCAGCGCCGGCAATCTCGTTCAAGCAAGTGGCCACGACATTCGGCAACCTGTCGCTCGCGTTTGGCGCGGGTATCGTGATCCCAGCGCTCCAGCGCCAGCACAGCGACCCCACGCGCATGCCTCGCGTCGTGTTCGTGACCATGACGTTCATCTCCGTGCTCTTCCTGGCGCTCGCGAGCTCCGGGTACTCTGCGGTGGGCTGCCAGATCGAGGGCGACCTGCTCTTCACGATCTACCCGGACGCTGTCACGGGCATCACGAAACTCAGCTTCACGGCGGACAAGGGTGCGGTCGTGCTCGCATACCTCTTCATGCAGCTGCGCATCACGATCGCGTTCGCCGTGCTGATCTCGCCGGCGTTCTGCATCGCCGAGCGTCTCGTGCTGGGCATGCACACCAGACAGCCGGAGGACATTGAGGCGCAGAGCTACGACATTGCGGACACCCCGGCGATGCTCAAGTCGGTCACGTCCAAGTCGTCGGTCATCTCCATGGCAGGCGTTGAGCGCGAGAAGCTGGACGACGACGACGAAAGCGAACTGGCTGAGTGCAAAGGCGCCTACATCTGGAAGTACGTGCTGCTGCGCATCGCGATCATCGCGTGCCTCGTCGTGCTCTCCGTGGTCCTGAAGGACCACTGCATGGACCTGAGCGACTTCACCGGCGCGTCCTGCATCACCATGAGCTGCATCATCCTGCCGATCACGTTCTACCTCAAGAAGCTCTGGAATAAGGTACCCCTGTACGAGAAGGTACCGGCGATCATCGTGGCGGTCGCCTGCCTCGTGCTCGGCTGCTACGTGACCTATACCTCGAGCAAGGCGCTCTTCAACCCGGACAAGACGGACCCAGAGATCTTGTTCCCGTTCTGCCATTCAGAGGACCAACGCGCGGTCTACTACAACGCCACCAGCGTTTAGGATTAGCTCTCTCAGCCTAGTGTGTGTATTCATTCGTAGTAGTCTGTCTCCCTCTCGCAGATACATTCCCCACAGTATAAGACAAAATTGATCGTCATCAACAACAACAAAGCCTCCAAAGTAATAACTCACAAGGGCTTGCTTATCAGATCAACGGCTAGGACGGACGGGAGCTTAGAAGCGGTCGCTACGATCGTGCGGCGCTGAGTAGTCGACGTACGGCCCCACTGGCGCGCCGATGTCCTTCTCGCCGTAGTTCTCAAACATGAGCTGGAGGTGCGGCGCGTACACCGTGCGCGTGATCGCTGGGATCTGGTACACGTCGCGCAGGTACTATAGCGGACAATAAGATGAAATACAACCGTCAGTAAGCAATAGACTCATAGTTTGCAGCCGAGGCATTCATACTTACGTTCACGACGTTGGGGTAATCTTTGAGGTTGAACTTCGTGCTCGCGCGCTGCGCGTAGTCGAAACGCAGGAGCGTCTGGAAGACGCGCAGATCCGACTCAGACACGTGCTCCGTGCCTGCGATGTAGCGCTGCGTCGCCAGCAAGTCGTCGAGTCTCTGGATCGTATCAAAGAACGCGGCGAGGTCGGCCTCGTAGCTCTCGAGCTTTGGTGCAACGGCGACTTTGAAGAAGCCCGCGCCGATAGCAGCGGCGATACCGTCGTTTGCAGCCTCAACGAGGTGCTTCTGGGCCTCCGGGATGATCTCGACCGTTGCGTTGGGGGCCAACTCGCCAAAGCCCGTGTCGAAGATGCGCACCATGTCGGCAGACTCGTTGTTCACGATCGTGTTGGTCTTCTTGTCCCAAAGCAGCGGCACCGTGTAACGGCGGCCTTCTTCCTTGGGGACCACCAGCTCGTAGAGGTCGCGCACGAACTTGACGTTGTTGACCATGTCCGGCACACAACCTTCGGTCGAGAACTCCTTGCCGTTGAAGCCCAGGTAGGTCTTGTCCACCGCCGAGTCCGCGAACGTCCACCCCTTGTGGTCATCGCTCGGGTCCTCCGGCTTGGTGAACTGGAACACCGGGTGCGCCACCGACACGTCCACGAGCGCGTCGAGGCCCTTGAGGTAGAGCGCGGCGAGCGCGCGGACGGCAAACGGACACGAGAGCGTTACGTACAAGTGGTAGCGACCGGCTTCCGCTGGGAACTCGGCGTCTGGGGACGTGGAGATGACGTGGCGGTACGCGGCCATGGTGAAGGTGAGGTGAAGTGGTGAAAGGTGAATTGAGCTGCTGGATGGAGACTGAACTGAGGGCTTCTGGAGGCGAATTGAAGAATGCGAGATGACCAGCAGCGTGCTGAATGGAGGACTGGTAATTTGTGATGACGTAGAGGAAGCGCGTGGTGATGTGGAAACCAAAGCGGTGGATCTTCTGTTGGGATTTGGCGATCGTCCTCAGCTCATCAGGTCCAGTTGAAACAGAGATGGCTACATCGGACAAAGCTAGCACAGGGTCAATAAACCTTTTATTTGTGCTAACAATTTGTGTACAACAGTGGGAAGTAAGACAAAAACCCCTTTTAAGTTCCAAAAGTGGCTGATAACGCGATGTTGGAGGTGAATAGAGCAGATGATCGCGTGAATGAGAAACTTCCACTGGGGTAAAAATGTATCAATATCTGCATATAATGCCCCAAAATGTTGGGATACAATTTTAATGCTCACAGTCGTCAGATACTATTTTTCTTCCAATCAAAGGGCGCTATCGTTGAATCAACCAATCATCACGCAGCAATTGGTTCAAACAGTTTTCTTCCTTCCCAGATCTACAATACCGGTATTGATACAGTTCCGCACATGTGAGACGTGAAAGCTGACTAACTATTGGTCAAAATAGGGTGCTCCCAAGGTCAGCAGATAAGTTGACACATTCGGGTGATTTTCTCTGCTTGCTGGGCTTTGCAGCTCCAAACCCTGTTCTTCTGAAGTGCTCTCGACTGGGCCACAGCAGAGCACTCTCACCATCCTACCATCGCGCAACCCCAAAGGTTTGTGTGAGGCCATTGGGGGTCTCCGTCGTGCTCCCGGAGTTTTAGTAGTATATGGTATTAGTTTGGTAGATCTGAGAGACACTGCATGCCATTTGTCGTTGGAGTTCCTAATTTTGACAAGTGGTCTTCGATTAGAAGCTCATTAGACCCGGTCATGAGTACCAGGTTTCTCAGCGACTTAGCAACGATAAAAATAATGATCATCATTGTTTGTAGAGCCCGTGCCATAAATTATTGGATGTACCACCCATTGCACAGTACAGGAGTCACCACCCTTGCTTCGACCGACTCGTACCCAATATCGCTTTTTCAATAAAAAAGGTGTGGTTGTGGGTTTGCCTTCTCATATCCACAAAATAATGGCTCCATCAGAAGCTCGTGAGGTGATCAAGTGGGTCGATCATTCAGGAATTCGCTATGCACATCTACAAGATTGGCTACGCCGAAAGAAATGGGTCCACGAAGATCACAATTCAGGAGTTCCACACTATACAATGCAACTACGGTGGAAGAGCTCCTGGTGAATCAGCAGGGTCTTGGTGGAAAAGATGCTCGTTGGTGCACGATCGTGATCGCTTTGAAGCCAGTTGTCCAGCATTCGAACTAAACACATTCAGCTATCCTGTGCTGTAAACTTTCTGCCTGAGCCAAAGAAGCAGACGTCAGCAACCACAAACAAGAAGTAGCGATACGACATGGGCAATTACTTACTTCCCTTGTGGCTCTTGCGTCCAGGTTACCTGAGTTGTCGCCACCAGTTTTCAAAGTATATTGATGATAGTTTTGTTGCTGTTAACCAAGAAATCAGTCCTGAGTTGTGTGTACTCCACTGATGGTTGTGTCACAAGCAGCACCTCTCAACCAGAAAAATGTAGGCCTATAAAGAGCCGTTTGGCTGTGCATAGTTAGTTGCCAGAGAAAACCAAACAGAGATGTCGCTCGAACGATCAAGAGGTTGCGCGCCGTTTGCATTAGAGGTGCCTGTTGATTGCTCGCGTGTGCGGTGTGCGCGTGGATGGTTTCTGGATATGCGTTGTTGATCGGAAAGTCATTTGATGTATTTTATACAACCTGTAGCTGTATGACGCTTTCTATGTCGCATATGCTCGCTCTCGAAACAAGGTGCAATCAGTGGATACAGGTGCAACAAGAGAGAGAGAGAGAGAGAGAGAGAGAGAGAGAGAGAGAGAGAGAGAAAGAGAGAGATCGACTGACTTCGAAGTGTCGAAGCAACAGAGAGTCACACGAAATGGCTGCAGCTTCTGTGCTCCACCAGAAAGAGCGGAAAAGAATCCGTAGGATGCATGCAATTCAGATTGTGGACATCAGTAGCGTGATGCGAAACAGGAGTGATGGTCGGAGTCATCAAAAAGTGGATTTTATGGTTCTGTAACACCATCTATTGGCTGAAAATACGATGATGAATTAAAACTGTTGGATTTGTTGATTGGATAATAATGCTCGCCGTCACTTTGCATCACAGAATGATGGTGACGTTACTGGACAGTGCATGTGTCGCGCGTGACTGACTGTACCCACTCTCAACCGAAGAGCTTATTTCAAACGCGTCGGCTGAAGCTCATTTCCAGACGTGCATCCACCTCAGCACCAAGCAACCAACGCCACCACCACTGCTAAAAGCCAACCACCACCACCACAACGATGAGCTCGCCATTGTCACTCTCAGGCTCCTCCAGTCAACGCCTGCCGCTGCGCAGACGCCGCCGCTCGGCCCCCAAGCCCAAGCTCAGCTCCATGGACTCGTTTGCGTCGCCCCACGTCGCGATGCTCGAGAGCGCCACGTTGCAAGTCTCGATCGACGACGACGATGACCACCACCACCACTTTGTGCTTACGACGCAGCGCTCCTCCGGATCGGCCAATGTGACGGTCTCCAGCCAGCACCGCACCTTTGACGAGCTGCGCCAGCTCAAGAAGAAGCTACTGGCGGTCATGCAGGAGGGCCACTTCTGCCAAGCCGAGTGTCCGTGGATCTACAGCTATCTCAAAAACTACTTCCCCAAGAAGACGTCGCTCACGCTGTCCTTGGAAAAGCGAATGGCCAAGCGCCGCGACGCGATCGCGCTCTGCTTCACGAACGTGCTGCAGTTCGTGCAGAGCAAGCAGAACCACTGCTGCTCGGTCGTCACGAACGACGTGGCGCAGGAGCTCGCATGCGTGCTCTTCGGCTACGACCTGGCCGAGTACTCGGTGCAGTTGTTGACGCCAGTCGAGACGACGACGATGCGCGACACGATGGACTCGTTCTCGTCCACGTCGTCTGTCTCGGAAAGCGACGACGAAGAGCTCCAGACGTGCCAGATCTGCAAATCGCACTTGCGCCAAAGCAGTAACAGCAGCAGTGATGATGATGACGCCCAGGAGACCCAACATCAAGTCCAAGGACAACGCCGATTATCCTCCTCCCTGATTATGGCGAGTCCGGCATCCAGCTCGTTCGGAAGTCGGAGCTCGGTGTCGTTCTACACGACGACGCTCGGCTGCGGCCACCGCTTCCACGACGAGTGCATCCTGCCAGTGCTCAACGACACGCAGCGCTGTCCGACGTGCAACCACCTTGAGATCCCATAGATTGTAGAGAATATTTGAGTTAAGTTATGACAGCATAGATGTATTGATTAGATAGAGCTATAGAAGATGGATAACGAAATGAGTAGAGGTCATCAACAACAAGAACTTGTACTTTCTTCAAGGTCGGCAGTTGCCAATGTACAAGAGAGAGCGAGAGAGAGAGAATGAAAACGACGCGACGTCACGCCCATTAAGTCGCTGTTCCCGCATCATCAAGCCATTTTCCGTGTTGAAGAATAGACAGCGACAGTTGGGCATGCATGCACCAGGAACCCGAGTGCGTAAACGAGAGAACGAATACGCTCAACTCGCGGCTCGCCACCTTGCTCGTCTTGTCGACACGCTCAAGTCAGCGGCTCGCCCATTAAGTCGCTATTCTCCCGCATCTTCAACTCGTTGTTGATTGGGGTCTTTTGTGCTAAAAACAGATCTGGGCAAAAATCATAGCCTACGAGTAGTCTCTAGACCTTTGTCACATAGGGGAGACTGGCACGAAGGACGAGGCATCATCAACCAGAGCCCGAATATGCGTCGCCTTCTCCTGGTATCCAGTAGGAGTCACTCAGCTCCGGAGAAAATGGCTTCAGCTCTCGCTTTCACCCCCGACCCAACCTCTCACGTGCAAAATGTGGACCACGATCTCAGCACTCAACACTCAGCACTCAGTAGCTACACTTTGCCTGCATGCTCCATGTCCCACGTGAGCTCCGTCACTCTACTTGACCAAGACAAGTCAGTTGACCCAAGAATCGACCAAGCTCAGTCAGTCAGTTGCACTCCCTCCCATTGCTTCTGCCGCATTCTCTTGACTGGCCGTTGTCCATCCTCCTTCAAGTGGTTCTCGCCCACTCTGGTGTCGTAATCGCTCGCGGTGCCGCATCAACATGGCCTTCCAAGCCAAAACCGGAGGCGAAAAAGCCAAAAAAACGGCCCCGCCCAGTCAGTCCGTTCCGTCACTTTGGTCGGCTCTGGCTCTGGCTCTGTCTCAAAGCGGATCTCGTCAGTTCCATCCGAGCCGCGATCACGCGATTACGCCACGCTTCCAGAGTGATGGTCACCGACTCGTGTCTTTCAAGTCTAGCATTGCGCCTGTCTCGCAGCCAGTCGCTCGACTCGTGATTGGTTGGCTGACTGCGAGAAAATGAATACGCAACACCTGCACTTGACCCGTTCCCAATAATCGATCGAGATGATGGCGATTTTCGCAGAAAAGAGTCGCCTGTGGAGAACTTACGGTCGCGCGCGTGATTACGCGGGTCGTGATCGGCCATTTCTCACTTTGAGCTGTTTGCAGCTGGAAATCGACGGGACCTTCTGCCTGAGCAAGTGTGCAGGCTTGACGCTCTCATTCCCCAATTGTCGCTGTCCCTGCTGGAGCAACACACAAACCAACCACCAATCTCTCCACAACGAACATGCCGATCCGACGATCCATTGACCGCAAGCGCTCGCCCGCCATGGCGCTGCCGTCGACTATCCAGCTGCTGGACCAGGTCTCCTTCGAGCTCTCGGCCACCAAGCAGTCCAAGTCCGAGATCTACTACTCGCTCGCGCTCACGCACCGCGCGTCGTACACCAAGTGGGTGCAGTCGCCGCGTGCGTTTGAGGAGTTCCACCAGCTCCAGCAGCGTCTGCTCAAGAAGCTGCGCCGCGGCCACGTCTGCACGGCCGACTGTGCGTACCTGTACACGTTTGTGAAGAGCTACTTCCCCAAGCC
Organism: Globisporangium spinosum; assembly: GCA_023335535.1. Taxonomy (NCBI): domain Eukaryota; phylum Oomycota; class Peronosporomycetes; order Pythiales; family Pythiaceae; genus Globisporangium; species Globisporangium spinosum. The sequence goes on along the minus strand of JAADVN010000929.1, from coordinate 3,621 downwards.
CGTGTTCTTCGGCTCGTCGAGCTCGTGCCTGATGGACAAGCGCCGCGAAGCACTTGCGCACTGCCTGGTCACTCTCCAGCAGTTCCTGCTCGAACGCGCGAACCACGGCTGCTCGGTCATCGTGAACGACATCGCAAAGGAGGTCGCGGACTTTCTGGTTGGCGACGTGCGCCGCAGCGACCACCCGCTGCGCGACGTGACCCAGAGCTCGCCGACGTCGGGCAACGACTCCTTCCTGTCCTCTCGCACGTCCTCCGACTCGATCCTGTCGATCACGAGCTCCGACGATGATCTCACCATCCTGACTGACAGCAACGACGATATTGAAGAGGCCTTGTGCCCGTGCGTGTGCCTGATCTGCAACTCGAGCCTGGACGGTGAGGCGTTCGCGGACGCTTCGTCCTCCAGTACCACGAAGACCAAGAAGCTGCGACCGGCGAGCTCGAGCTCCATTGCTTGCTCCAGCAGCTCCAAGGCGCCGTCCTCGTGCTCGAGCCTGAGCTACACCACAACGCTCGGCTGCGGCCACCAGTTCCACGACGAGTGCATCGTGCCATTGCTCAACGAGAGCATGAAGTGCCCGACGTGCGGCCACCACGAGCACTAAGTGCGAAAGAATAGGTGGGAGATTGATTAGTATCTTTATTTAAATTGTCAATGCGCAATACGCCCATGTTCACTAGAACAAGCCAGCTTGAGTCGTCTTTCGCTCCTGTTCATGTTTGGTTCGATCGACTGGTCCCAAGCGATGACACGGTACTGCCCACGCTGCTCCTGCTTCGATGCTGAAGAGCATCGAGGCTGCTGAACAACAAATCAGTTCTGAGTTGTGCATGTTTCGAGGTTGTATCCTGCGGCTCTTCGCCACAGAAAGCCAATGGAGCCGTTGAGAAAGGTGGATTGGCCGTGTGTGGAAGAGTTTGGGGATTCAATCCAACTCATATGTTATTCCACCGTAAACGGACTAGGGTTTTCTTTATGGCTCCCTCAAGAAAACCCAACTCCGTGTGTGTGAGAGAGAGTGTGTGAGAGAGGAAAGTGCAACCCTCGACAGTTTTGCAGGCATCGAGCTCCGGTTGGAAATCTGTAATGAAGGAGCAAAGCTCCATCTGCTAAATCCCTTTGATTGAGCAAGATACAATGGAGCTGCGTGGAATAAATGCTTGATTTCGTCCTCTCAAAAGTGATCGACCAACGATCAAAGCAGAATCAATTATCGAATCGAATTTGAGAGGGGATCTTCACTGGTGATAATGCGTGTGATGTAGAATGGGCATTAACACATACAGTACGTCCACCCAAAGTAGGCACTCCGTGTTCACAAGTAACTGGATGTGCATGATGTACATCTATCGTATCGCCCACTGCTGCTCGCTGTTCGAGACCCGACGTAAGAACGGATCATTTGCCGCAGCGTCCCCTAGCGTCGTACAAAAAGAGCTGAAGCCTTAGTTTATCGATCCCTGCCTTGTCGTCCTGCCCGCTGCGAAACAAGAAAATCTGTGATTCCCTCTCGCTGTCCTCCAATGGATTTTTGCCCAGCTGTCGGCTCCGACCGCGAGTGTTTGTGCTCGGATAGCCACCAGTCTCGAAAAAAATGAGTCAAGACGTTTGGTAAGATTGGGGTCTTCGCGCGACTAACTTGTTTGCGGAGCCAAATAGTGATCTGAGGTTTTATTTGAAAGACCTTCGACACTTTAAATAACGGGTGGCGCTCATTTTGTCGCGCAGATTGGTTAAAATGTCGATCCCATTCTAATGCAGGGCGTTAAGGATGGCTCTGTCTCTTCTTCTCATTCCTCTCCTTCCCAAACGTCTCGCCGTCTCACATAACGGAGGAGTTCTTTTTGTTCATTTGGTGTTGTCAAAATGGGGGTAAATCTATTTCTCTCGGGTCTCTCTGCATGTACAACGCACGCCTTCAACGAAGACCCACGGGCTCGTGGCACTTCACTTGAATTTCTTCCGCCATCGATACTGGTAGATCGAGTACCGAGCAGCATTTCTCTTGTGCGTGCGACACCAACGCATATCATCTCGGACTGCTCGTGCATGGAAGCGTAGCGCTTATGCATCCATTACACGCTAAAAGACTTCAAGTATCGCATGGCAGGAAAGCAATGTCAGCAACAATTGCTGCAAGCGTATATTGGTTATCCCTCACTCCCTACATATGCAACTACACACGAACCCCCATTACCCCATCGAAAGCACGTCCCCAAAGCCGCAGACGCTCTCTAATACATCGTCCACGAACTTGGTGAACACGTTTTGCGCCATCCAGCCCAATGGAATGTCCACCTCGTCTAGACTCATGTCGTTCCAATCCTCGTCCAGTGCTGGAACGGCAAAACTAGATCGCAGCACAAAAGGAAGCATTACGGGAAGGTGGTAACCAGACGGCGACGTGAGCTCGGGCAGAGACAACTCCTGCAGAGGGAGCTGAACACAGAACGGCAGGACCCCATACGGAAGAAGGCGCTTGGCGCCATCCCATGGAACGATCTACATCGACTGACCCCATTCTCCAGCATGGAGCGACAGACGATCTATTGGTTGCGGCTGGCATGCTTCCCGAGATGGAGCAACACGGATCAACCACAGGGTTGTGCACATAATCAGTGCTCTGCAGCTGAACCAGCTGCGCTGGCACATTGGTTCTGGAGTCGTGCTGAAGCAGAGCAAGTGTGGCAGCGATGGCTTCGACCATGGGCGGCGCTGCATCGATGCGAGCAGACGGAGCTCCTGGAGAAGGTGTTTGGGCTGTGGCTGTTGGAGCTGCTGAGGCTCGCGGCACAACCACTGATTAGAACGATCTACTGGACCCGGATCGAAATCTCCAACTTGATGTCTTACACCGAGTGTCAGATCACATATGGACGGGAGGGGCGGTCGCAGTGCTCCACGGTATCTGGGTGTGGCGAATCGGGCCCCTCTACGACATCGACCATTGGAGCCAGCACGGGCCAGCCAGCATGGAGGTTCGTCTGCGGGCAAAACTGCAGTTAATGCGTCATACGTACGTGTTCAGTGATGACAAACGGGAGATGGCAGCCGAGCGTTCCCTGATCCATCGTATACTGATCTTTTGCGAGAGTGAAGAGCCACGTATCCCCACGACCGTAACATTGAGGGAGGGAGTTTCACCTCCTGTTATTTGACAGCAGATCGCACGGCAATCCGGGACTGGGAGGATCCGGGTCGGCTATCGTTCGAGCGCACAATCGGACAGGAGCAGCGGAGATCAGGTGTGTTGTATGTATGTATAGCCTATCAGGACCGGGGAACATCGAGCAATGTCGAAGTGCTGGGGTCTTTTGTTTATGGATTACGACGAGCAGTCACAATAAAGCTGAAGGATGGATGTGGTGAGAGACAGCGCGCTTATTCTCCACCAGGTCAAGCATCGTCGGCAACCAAAGGCGGTCCATCTCCACCCTTATTACCTACACGCGAAGAAACAGTCAACGGTACTTGTTCCGTCACTTTATGTTATGTCTGAATAGATACACACTCGATACATATTGTATAAGACGCAACTGTACATGGAACCAACTATTTCATCGAAAATGGGTCCCCAGAATCACAGACGCTCTCGAACACATCGTCCACGAACTTGGT
>JAADVN010000928.1:0-12079 GCA_023335535.1 Globisporangium spinosum | reverse complement strand
TCTTGCTCTGTGAGCCGTGACGGCACAAGCGCGACCATGCGGACGGATGGTGGCGCGTCCGCGTACGTACCGTACTGTACGACATGATGCCCCAACGCACTCTCCCTGGAAAGCGTGCATTGCACTTGAATTCAGTATGGAAGAACGAAAAAAAAAACTCGAAAGAAAAGCTTCTTGTCAAAAGAGAAACGGCTGACCAAGCGCGCCATTTCCGCTATATCCACGGAAGGAAATGGCAACAAACAAGAAAACAAACAAGCGATTTGTTTGCACACACACAAAAGTGCAGCAGCAGATCGCTCCGCGCTTGCGTTTGTTTGTGTGCCAGTTGTGCAGACTGCTTTAGCAAGACAGACAGACAGACAGACACGAGATCCAACTCACTCCCGCTGCTGCTGCCTGGGATCCCACGACTCACGCGTTCAGTCCATTGCGTCACCCAACAACAGCAAGCCCATCAACAACAACAGCAAACGAACCAAACCAAGCCAAAAAGCCAACCAACTGTCTCGCCCGCAGATCGCTTGTTTTGAATTTGCCACGACCAGAACTTGAGTGCAAGCGCGACAAAAAGGCAAACCAAACGACACGCGCAGCACTATCACTTTGACTTTGTTGTTGTGGTTTGCGGCAGCGTGAGTAAGTGTGTGTGTATGTGTGTGTGTGTGTGGCGCCATATCTTTGTACTCGCTCGCTCACCCAGGTGGACAAACAAACAAGGCAACCAAGCAAACAAAACAAGCAGCAAACAAGCAAGCAAACAGTTGCGAATCTTGTTCCAGCACCGGCTCAATCGCTCATTGTGCAAAGTTCAACCAATCCGAAAGTAAGTACGCGCGGGGGTTGAATGCCGCGCAGCGACGCAGACGCCACAAGCCACGACGCAGCAGCAGCGACCAACATGCGTCGCCACCACCACCACGACCAGCAGATGCAGCAGCAGCAGCAGCGCGCGCAGGAGGAGGAGAGCGACGACGAGCAGGACGACGAGGAGCTCGACCGCGACGTATGGGCGGCGATGACGACAGTGGGCGGCGGCGAGGGCGAGGGCGGCGGAGATGACGACTCGCTGCTCGCGGCGAAGGTCCGGCAAGTACGCGGCGAGGAGGGCCGCGGCGCCATGAGCAACAACAGCAGCAATAGAAGAAACCGAAGTCGAAGCAGCAGCAACGCCAAGGGCGTCACCACCACCAACAGCGAAAACAGCGGCAGCAGTAACACGGTGAGCAGCAGCAGCAGCAGTCCGTTGAACCACGCCACGAGCTCGATCGACGTTTTGGAGCTGCTCCACGAAGAGCTCAAGCTCGAGATCGCCCCGCGCAAACTGTTGCGCCAGTTCAGCCTCAACATCCCGCCGAGCAGCACGAGCATCGGGCCGTGCGAGACGCCGTCGAACTACAGGTCTGCGATCTTGTCGCGGAATGTGATCCAACACGGATCGCCGAACGCGCTCGGCGATGTGCTCGAGCGATGGGAGATCAATCATGTGAAGTGGCGGCATCACGGCTCGAGTCAGTCGCTTGTTGGGTTGGAGAACCAGCAGCCACAGCAGCAACAGCAAGGCGAGGGAGAGCAGCAGCAGATTGGAGATGGAGACGACCAGGGGATGCTGACACCATTGCAGGTGAAAGTGGCGAACAATGTGTCAGTGCAACAAGCGAATGCAGCCAGTGCCGCTCCCACAGCTGAAAGCGCGGGAGACAGGCAGCTGTACGTGAGAAATGAGACCTTTGAGGTGAAATTTGGCCACGGGTTCCTCGGGATCGAGTTTGTGATCGATGAAACGCGGAACGAGGTTGTTGTGAAGAGTGTGCAGTCAGGCGCATGGTCCGCAAACACACTGCAGATTCCGCCATACGCGACCATCTCGAGGGGGCTGATCGTAGAGGCAATCAACGGGCGAGAGGTCGGTGTGGTGTCGCCCGAAGAGATCCTAGACATGTTGCAGTACACCGCGCGACCGATTTCCGTCCGATTCCGCAAATCGGGGTACTCGGCAGTCGTGTGCAAACTCTGCGAGTGCAAAGTGGATGCGGTGAATCTGGACGAGCACACCAACTACTGCGTGATGTCAAAGCGGTTCGAGCTAGAAGCGGATCAGATCAACAACGCGCTGACAAAGCTCGCTGCGTCGATCAAAGCGAATCTCGAGGCAGACTCGCTCCGCCCATACTTCCACCCGGAGGATCTACATTTCTACAATGCGCTCCGCGTCGTCGCAATACAAGTAAGTTTTGCACGAAGATGTAGAGCAAAAATGGCAAAATGGTCCGTGTGTCTGTGGTTGATATTGATGGAATGTTGTCGTTTCCTGTGTGTTGTTTTCTTTTGGTTGCGGTTGGAAAACTAGACATCTTCCTGTGATGTTACAAGTGTCGAGTCGTTCGCATTGTGCTCGCGACTGGTCAAGATCGTGGATCGGATACGACAGCAGGAACCGCAGACGTCGAGTTGTGCGGTCGAGCGCGGTCTCAAGTACTACACGCGCGTTCGAAACCTGATCCATGCGAAGATGAACAAAATGCGTGCGACGCAGAAAGTGATGCTGCAGGCACCGGACGACCATCGCGTACCATTCCACCGAACGAAATCTTTGGAAGAAAAGGAAAATGTGGTGCCGCGCGCACTGCAGACGAACACTCAACGACTGTCCGCATGTCGTGTATCGATTCACGACTTTCAGATCGTCAAACCTATTTCAAAAGGAGCGTACGGCAAGGTGTACTTAGCGAGAAAGAAGACAACTGGCGACCAGTACGCGATCAAAGTGTTGGCGAAAGAGCACTTGCTTCGAAAGAAGCAGGTACGTGCATTTAGTTGACTGATTCATGGTTTGGGACACTAAAACTTTGCACTCACTCGTTCGACATGTTGTCTGGTGCAGCAACTTGAGAACATCGAGACCGAGCGAGACATTCTGGTGAATATCGAGAGCCCATACGTAGTGAAGCTGTTTTGGACGTTCCAGTCAAAGTAAGTGGTGCTTTGTTGTGCTTTGCTAGTTGGGGGACTCGCCTTTGTTCTGACGTGGTTGCTGCTATGTGTTTTTTTTGTTTTTTGTACTGCTAGGCGAAATCTCTTTTTGGTGATGGAGTACCTTCCTGGCGGCGATTTCATGTCCCTGCTGGAATGCATTGTGGAGTTGGAAGAGCAGGTACGCTATCCATGGGTGCTCGTGTCTTTCCAAAGAATGCTGACTTTTATTTCTTTTATGGCAGGTCGCGCGAGTCTACATCGCCGAGGTTGCTCTTGCTCTGAATCACTTGCACTCGAAAGGATGCGTGCACAGGTGGGTTTCTGTTTACTTTGTACAGTGATGTGTTGAGCTTAATGCTGACCGATGCGGATTTGGTTCGACTCCTTCTTCACAGGGATCTGAAGCCAGACAACATCTTGATCTCATCAACTGGTCACATTAAGGTAAGCGAGCACTTGGTTTGCTCATATTGAGTATGGTTGTGTTCTTATATCCTCTCTCTCTCTCTCTCTCTCTCTCTCTCTCTCTCTCTCTCTCTCTCACACACACACACACATACATCCATGCCACAGCTCACGGACTTTGGGCTTTCCGAAGAAGCTGTGAATTTGAGCGATTCCGAGTCAGAGGCGCCAAACGAAGGCTTCTTTGGTGATATTGATGACGATGACATTTCATGTGGCGGTGCTTTCCCGGACAGCACAAAGCTAGGGGAATCTCCAGAGCAGTTTGGCTTGGACGAAGGAATCTCAGCCTTTTTCGACGCATCGAAGCCCCCACGACGAAGAAACTCGAAACAGAAGCGAAAGCAGGCGCATCCGCACACGTATGGTCGGTGCGGCACTCCTGATTATTTGAGCCCGGAGATCATCTTGGGCGTCCCGCACGGGCCTCCAGTGGATTACTGGGCACTTGGCATCATTTTGTACGAGATGCTTGTCGGTTTCCCTCCGTTTAACGACGACACTGTGGAGGCGATCTTCAGCAACATTCTGGAGAGACAGATCCTGTGGCCCGACGGCGAGAAGTGTCTTTCACTAGATGCAATCGATTTGATCAGCAAGCTGCTGGAACCTGATCCAGCACTTCGCCTCGACTGGGAGGGCTTGAAGCAGCATCAGTTTTTCGACGAGATCGACTGGGATACGCTGCTGGACTCAATCCCGCCATTTGTCCCAACACTTGAAGGTCCGAACGACACGAGCTACTTCAACAATCGGAATTTGACAGACATCTTCATCGACGATGACGAGTTTGACTTTGATGCAAAGTCTGTCGACAGCAGTGTCGCTGACCTCCAGGAAGGAAGTGACGCAACTGGAGGAGACGACCAGCGCTCAAACGACGATAAAAGTTCGAGCAACCTGGCAGGAGATCTTGACGGTGAAGTAGAAGTTGTCTCGGACATGAGCAGCTCGGATACAGTAAGTGATACTGTGAGTGTAGCAGGAGGCGACCGAGCTGCTGCTGGCTTGGGGCAGAGGATTGAGCGAGATCAAGGCGGAGGCGATGACTATGCTGAGAACAACCAGTTCCGGTTCCCGAGCGGAATGTACGAGAGCAACGATGACTCCAGCATGACCGAAGCATTCCGGTCCTTCAGCTACACGAATATGAACGCGTTAGCGGCCGCGTCCCGATCGGAAGCTGAACTGATCACCGACTCGCGCTTGAACGAAGTGGAGAATTCGTCCGCGCTATCCATTCTGATCTAGAAACAGAGGTTGTGGGTGCTGCTGTGTCATGCTCGGTGATACACAGGAGGAATGCGGTAACCTTGTGCATTTTGCTTTCTGATTCGTGGAAAACGTCGCATTTGGTGATTGTGGAAGACGAGTCGCGATGCTTTGGGTATATTTATGTGGAAAGATGAAAGCGATGATGATGATGATGACGTAGAAGATGCTTTTAACGACTATAGAGAAGATACTGTGAAGAAAGTGAAAAATAAGCAGCGAAAGAAGGGGGGAATGATATTAAAAAAACGATAAAAAATGAACTTTTGAGGAGGAGGATCTATTTGGATGTGTTGTACCGTTAATCGAGCGTTAAAGGAAGAAATCATCTTCTTCCTCCTCTTCTCCCTCTTCGTCATCACCATCGCCTGCTGCTTTCTTCGCCATGTCGACGTCCTCGTTGTCCTCCAGATCTGCGACGACCACCTCTTTCTTCTTCGCGTCCTTGTCCTTCTTGCCCTGCGGCTTCTTGCTCTTGCGCTTCTGCTCCTCCTTGGACGGCTTCTTGAGCAGCAGCTCTGCCGCGGACGCTGGCTTCGCAGCAGACGCACCACCAGCAGCAGTACTACTAGACGCGTCGTGCTGGCTGTCGGACGCCTTGCCGCTGTCATTGTAGCAGAACTGGTGGAACGCATCGAGCGGCTGTTCCTTTTCAAAGCGCGCGATCGCAGCGGCGCGCAAGTCGCTTTGTCTGATTTGGTTGACACGAAAGAACAAATGGTTAGATAAAATTGAGAGCGCTTTGCTCATTAGCGAGCTAAAGCCACGTTGTAAGGCATCGTATCATACCGTTTGAGCTTGTCGTCGTCGTGCGGGTTGGATGGGAAGAGCGAGATGTACTGCTCCATCTTTGGGTAATAGAAGATGTAGAGGAGCTCCTGGCGCCACTTCTCAAACTCCTGCTCGTATTTCTGCTTCTCCGCCGCGTCGTCGGCCTTTTCCAGCGCGGCCTTGGCCTTTTTGAGCTTCCGCATGAGCTTCACGCGCTCAAAGAAGCGCATCTGTCGACATTAGAAGATACAGCGCGTGAGTACAATTGGCAGAATGGTGGGTGATAACAATTTCGCCATGCAAGCAAACGAAAGGGTACGATACCTTTTTGTACTTTTCAGCATTCTGCTTCTCCTGCTCCGTCATGCCTTTTTTCTCAAACTGCTCACACAACCAGCACACAGCAAGCAAACCAAAATGCGCTTAGTATGAACCGCACAATCGATGCGTATACAAAGAATAAAACAAAAACAAAGGACACCGACCTCATCCTGGAGCTGCTGGAGCTCTCTCTGCTTGTTGGCGCGCGTGGCGTCGTCCAGTCCCTGTTGTCATCCATAAAGACACACACGCACAAGCCACCATCAGCTACAGTATAAGCGAGCGCATGACCAGTGTGGTGAGCAGCAGCTTCCCGTACACCTCGCTTTAAGAATCGGTCGAGTGCGCGGATGCGGTTCTTCAGGGACGGGATTTTCTTGGTGGTGGGCTGGTGCTTCTTGGTCTTTGCCTGCTTGAAGCGCAGTCGAGTACCTACACGAGCGCGAAACACAGAGAGAGCGTTAGTGACTATCAAAAGTACATAGGCGCACGCATGCACGCTCTCAATAGAGCAACAGCTTGGCAGGCTAGCGCTGACGCAGCTCGAACGCACCCGCGGTCGGTGCCATGGTCAATCTCTTTGAAATGTGTCGTTTGATCAATTGGTATTGGGTCAACTGGCTTTGGCTTGATTGGATTGGTTGGCAACACACCAGCACGCTTTTGCCTTTGTGCTTGACGCGGTGCTTTGATTTGCCAACTGAAAGCCAAACCTGCGCTTTCGGGAAATAGCACGAATGGCCTCATTTCAGGTGAGCCACGTTAACAAGCGGAATGAAGAATCTACTGTAAAATACACAACAGCTTAATATCGACACGCGACATGGAGCCAGGGAATATTTATGGCTGAGGTTGTATATGCCTGGCCTATGAGGAACAGAGTTGATTCCCTGTCATTGTGCAATTGTTTGAGCTGAAGTGCCTGGCTTTTTGGGCAGTTTGTGTGCAGCCAGCAACTGCACAAGCAATTGTGCAAGTGCAGATCCTCAAACTACGCACTCGTGAGTGAGGAATCTGGCCCCATTGGTCAAGTGTGTGCAGCTATTATCATGCTTAGTGTATCTTGCACTGTGTGCATATTCTAAGACCTACTGCCATTTTTATTTGAGGTTTTTGCTGAAAAACCTAGTAAAAAAGCTGAATCCATCGAAATTGCAAAGACCCTCATTTCGAAACCCTATCCCGACCGCAAAACCTGTCTAAAATGACGGTTTTACCTCTCTCCAGTCTCTAAAACTCACAGCCAAACGCCCTTTCTCTGTCACCAAAAGCTCATCTTTTTCCCGAAATCCACACAAAACAACAGACTTTTGCAAATCGCGAAAGAATAAAGCTGTGAGTCGATTTTTCCCCTAGTCCCTCATTTTCACACTCAATTTTCCCCGAGTCCGATACAATCCCTAACAAAAGCGGCAATTTGCCTGTGAGTTTTACCTGATATAGAGAGGTTTAGCGAACAAGAAAGGTTGTTTTTCTTCTAATTTTGTAAAAAAAACAGCGCATCTCATTTTCGTATATTTTTGCCAAAAAAAATCTTTTGAGCTTTCAAAAAAATCTTTTTGAACTTCAAAAAGCGAAACGAAAAGAAAAGAAGCGACCCGTCAAGAGCTTCCCAAAGCGTAACAGAGCAAGCAAGAGAAGAAGAAGAGCCCACGAGCCGCCGCCCCGCCCCGCGCAAAAAGGCAAGATACCGCATTCGCGTATTCTACCAACCAGCAAGCAAGTGCCTCCTTCATACAGACACTCCGCGCCAAGCAGCCAGCACCAGCGGTACCATCAGCATTCTCCAAGACGCACGCTACGCTGCTCTTTTTGGCTGACTTCTTCCGTACGTACGTAGTATTTAGTGAAAGTGTCGGGAGAGGGACAGTCGACACAGAAGAAGGGAAACGAGCGTCACGCCAGAAACAGAAAGAGAAGGCGCCCAAGCGCGCTTTTTGCATACAAACTAGCAATCGCGCAAGACAGTTGCGTCTGTGAGTGTAGTAGTTGTGTGAAGGGCGGAAGGCGTTCTTTCTACATTTGTCGCACCAAGATCTTTAAGAAGCACGGACCGGAGGCAAAGCAAGCGGCCACACTTGGTCATTTCCGCATCTGAAGGACAAGACCGCGCACGTGCGTGACACACAAATAGCTAGTGAAGCGTACACGTACACGTGCAAGCAACGAGTGATCGAGGGAGCATGGCGGACGCGGAAGGAGTGCAGCAGGAGCTGCAGGACTACTTGCACAAGAAGGGCATCAACACGCTCTTCATCAACCTGGTCGAGTCGCTGCTGCTCGCCAAGCCGGAGAACCCGATCCTGCACATCATCCAGTATCTGCAGTCGAACTACCCGGAGGAAGCGACGCCGAGAAAGAGAGACGGCGGTGCCGGCACGCCGCTCAAGAAAGAGGACAACCCGGCGTCGAGCCACTACAGCCCGGACCACCGTGAGTGTGCATGTGCTGTCATGGGATCTTTCTGAAGAGGCGCTTGTGCTCACATGGTGCCATGTGTTTCTATTGTTTGTGTAGATCACTCGGACGAGTCGGATAGCGAAGATGACGAAGATGGCGACGCGGTGAGCGAGATCCAAGAGAAAGTGATGGCGCCGAAGCCCGTGGTCAAGGGGCGACGCACATCGGTGTCGGCGGAAACCATCGACCCTTCCAGGTACAGTGCGCTTATATCGTTCTTTGAAAGTGCTTTACAGAACAGCTCTGATCTCATGGCGAACTATGTGCTTATTTTTGTACAGCGCAAAGCAGTTCGAGCACGTGATCCATCCCAAGTCGACCGAGGAGCGCGAGGGCATCAGCCGCATGGTCGCCGAGAACATTCTGTTCAAGTCGCTGGACGAGAAGCAGCACGAGATCGTGCTCGACGCGATCTTCCCGAAGGAGTTTGAGCCGGGCGAGATCATCATCAAGCAGGGAAACGACGGCGACAACTTTTACATCCTCGAGAGCGGCGTCTGCGAAGTGTATAAGGATAACGTGCTGGTTCAGACGGTAAGGGAGGCGTAATTTGCTCCATGCTGGCAATGGATAATCGACCTAATGCTAACATTGAGTCTACTTTTTATCTTTCTTTTTCTCAACAGTGTACAGAAGCGATGTCGTTTGGTGAACTCGCCCTCATGTATAATGCGCCGCGTGCGGCGACAGTGAAGGCGGTGGAGCGGTCGAAGGCGTGGGCGCTCGACCGACAGACATTTAAGTATATTATTATGGAGACGACGCTGAAGAAGCGAGAGGCGCACAAGGGGTTCATCGAACGCGTGCCGCTCTTGGAGTCGCTGAGCGAGTACGAGCGCCTGACGGTTGCAGATGCGCTGAAACCAGAGACGTTTAGCGACGGTGAGGTGATCATCACGCAGGGCGACGACGGCAACTTGTTTTACATTATTGAAGAAGGCACCGCCGTGTGCACAAAACAGCTCTCGCCTGCGGATCCGCCAGTGGAGATGGGTATCTTGACGTGCGGTGCATATTTCGGCGAGATCGCGCTGCTCACAACGCGGCCGCGTCAGGCGACCGTGACAGCCAAGGGCACGGTCAAATGTCTCACGCTCGACCGGAAGACATTCAAGCGCGTGATGGGTCCATTAGAAGACATCCTCAAGCGCAACATTGACAAGTACAACTCGGTCATTGCAAACAACATTTAAGCAGTGCAAGAAGGAATAAAAAAAGCACCAGAAGCAGCAGCTTATGGTGAGGGTGATAAAGCAAGCGAAGCCTACGCAGCGATCACGAAGCAGATTTATGAGCAGCAAGAGCTCATAGAAGATCGGCCGCGTGGGATGTCGCGTCGAGTTCGCAGGCGTGCAGATGCAGCTATTCATTTGTCCAGCATTCCTCTGTTGCTTCTAGTTTGTGCTTGTTCTTTTTCTTCTTGAACCTTTCATCGTACGATAGCAAGCAGATCACCCCATTCTCGATCTTTTTTCTACATATCTCTCTCTATCCATAAAACCTTTTTACTCTTCTTCTGAACTCCGTTGGCTATTCACATTCCTTTCGATTGCGGAGTAGGTAGATTTCTTCCCAGCACATTGAAATGTGGCTGAAGTGCTCGAATGTTTATTGTGATTGTTGTTATCACCACTCTTGTCCTGCCATGCATCTGGCTCCTCTTGCTCGTGTATCGCTGAACGCAACTTTAGGGCAGTTCTCTAGGTTGCAATCGTGTATCATAATAGCATCCGAAAGCGAGGCAGCCTAAGATAAGACGTGACCAGCCTGCTGCTTAGTCCTTCTTCTCCGGGTTCTCTTCCAGCACTTCGACGACAAAGTTGTGGTTCGTGTAGACGCAAATGTCGGCGGCGATCTGCATGGCCTTGCGCCCGATCTCCTCCGCGTCGAGGTTCGGCTGGTCGATCAGCGCGCGCGCAGCAGCTATTTCCATGGCGCATGTTAAATACGAAATTACGAACGTTAGATATAAAGAGTCGACCTTCAAGCCACTGAGCTGAGTCGCACTACGTACCGAGCGCGTAGGTGCCGCCAGAACCAATGCCGATGATACCGTCGTGCGGCTCAATCACATCGCCGTTACCCGTGAGCGTGTACGACTGCTTGCTGTCCGAGACAATGAGGATGGCCTACAAGAAGAACCGAGGTGAGTCAGCTCACACGGTTAAAAAAGCGTTCTGGAACATATGGTGGTTCGTTCATACATACCTCAAGTCTGCGCAGGTACTTGTCTGTTCTCCACGCCTTCGCCAGCTCGACGCACGAGCGCGCCAACTGGCCCGGGTACTCGTCGAGCTTGCTCTCGAGGCGCTCCATGAGCGTGAACGCGTCGGCAGTCGAGCCGGCAAAGCCCGCGACGATGTTCTCATTGATACGACGCACTTTCTTCGCGTTCGGCTTGACGACCGTGGAGCCGAGCGACACTTGTCCATCGCCGATGAGGCACTGCGGTCACATCATAACAACAACCAAAAGGAATGCGAAAGATTTCCATGAGAACGAACCATGGCGACAACACTGTGCCAACGAGTCACGCAAACGTTATCGCTCCATACGCACCACTTTGCCGTTCTTGCGCACGCACAGGATCGTTGTTCCGTGCATCTGCCATCAAGGAAAAAAAAGCACACATACACACAAACCCCAATGTGAGCGACCAAAGTCATTCAGCCTTCCATGATGACGACATCTTCGAGAAGATCTGCCCAAAAGAGGAATAGGGCAGGACGCACATCGTTGGAGCTGGAGAAGCGCGCCACCTGCGAGGCGCTGTTGAAAGCAGCAGCCGCGGCGGCGGGGAACGCGTTCACAGCAGCACCGTGGGCGCGCAGAGCGGAGGAGCGGAGCAGCGATCGCGCGAGCATCTTTGTTTCTTGGGGTCGATCGAAGAGGATGACGTCCAAGTGGTCAATGGCACGAGTCCTGCGCTTCAGCCCCACAACATCGGTCTCCTGACATAATCTTCCAAAACGTTATTCTGGTGCTCTGTCCGCAAATAGCGCAGTAAATAATGTGTCACACTCTAATTTGTAAGTATCATCGTTGTAATTTAAGGTGACTCTTGTCCTTTTCCTGATAATTTCGTGGATTGTATCAGTTCTTGTAGAGGGAGATTTCCCTTTGTTACCATGAAGGCAAGCAAGCACTTTGAGCATCATCGCACAAGAAAGAAAAGCCAAAAATGAGTGCGGCGAATGGAGGCGGCGTGACGGCGGGTGCGCAGGCTGGCAGCAGCGGACCTGGCTCCTCCTCGGGCTCGACATCCGCTGCATCGACGCCCTCCACCATCCAGCCCACGCTTAAAGGTGCGTCTACGCGTGGAACGTCGAACGAGAGATGAGGAGAGCAGTCGCTTTGATTCTTCTACAACATCCATCGCTCACAAATGCGGAATTCAGGTTGCTGTATGCATTTTGTCTCATGTGCTTGTTGTTTCGTGTGTGTGTGCGTGTGTGTGTGTGTTAGTGATGCGCTTGTACAAGCCCAAGTTGTTCACGCAGGGGGCGTCATCCGGGTCGCTCATGCCCACGACGCTCTCGGAGGCGACCACGCTCCAGCACGAGTTCGCGATGTCCAGCATGCTCATCCTGCCAGACAGTTTTGGGTGTGGACTTTCTGGAGGGTGTTTGACTTGACGTATGGGGGGGTCAAGCGAGCTAACGACTGTTACATTCTCTATGTTGCCTAAATGATAGCGAGATTTTTCTCGGAAACACGTTCAGCAGCTACATCAGTGTGATCAACCAGTACGCGTGCGACCTGCGCGACGTTGGGCTTACAGTCAATATTCAGTGTGCAAACGACCGCGTCGAGC
>JAADVN010000927.1:0-12081 GCA_023335535.1 Globisporangium spinosum | reverse complement strand
GCGTGCTGCAGCGGCGTCTGCAACGCGACGTCGTACACGCGGCTCTCGATGATGTCCTTGAGGTAGTCGTGGGAGCCTGGACGCACCCATGACGGTGCTTTTGCGACCATCGACAAACGGCGGCGGAGCATGATCGCTAGTCGGGTAATCTCGCAGAAAGCGGTGAGCCTGCTTGTGGCGTTAGGGACTGGTTACGCTGTGCAGAGCGCTCGAAGCGGGCAATATGATGGCGACTCTGGTGCCAAAGTGAGCCTGTTGCTTGGAGCCAAGAGGAAAAATCCTATGGGGGGTCTCATTGCGCAAACTTTGGTTCGGGAAATGGAGGGTACTGTATCCGCTCAAATACAAGATCTCGTTTCAAAACATGTTTTCAGAAAAAGCCCTCACTACTATACATGCTACAAAATAATCACAATACTTTACAAAATATGCCCAGATATTTGTATCGTTTTGACAAATTGTATTCGAGACAAATCTAGCCAAATAATTACAAAAATTCAACGCTATCCACCCAGATCACGGACCAGATCGAAAGAGTGGTGCACGCTGATGCGATTCTTCTGCAAAAGCCACGGCGACCGAGCTGAGCGATGACCGCCAAGTTCAAGCGAGAGTCTTCATTCCGAAGAGTGAATGGGACTCGCTCATGTGTGACGTGTGTAGGTACCGTATTGCATCGTGAGATAGCGATGGCAACAGTGGGCCGTTACCAGCAGAGTTTCTCTCATTGTCCACCATGACGCATTTTTCACTTTCGACTTCCATCGACTCGGGCGCAATTGAACGAAGGAAAGTGAGTAACTGGAGATGCACCCATACTAAAAACAGTGGGCATGGCTCCAGCACACAAGTTAACAGCGAACGCCTTGTATTACGTTGCCGTAGCATGCTGTATGAGCGTGTGCAAGGGCCAAGCCTGTTATGTTGTTACTGCTGGTTGCAATTCTCGCATCCTGGACCAACAGAGAAGAGTCGAAGAGCGCGCATTCGAAAATAGAGACAGGTAGGCGGCAGCGGCGGCGGCTTTATGATCGTCATACGCACAGGCTGAGCCGCGCCTTTTCGCTGCAAATCGTGCCACTCCCGCCTCACACAAGCACACGCGAGATGACACTTCGACGTACACTGCCCATGGTACAGTACACCATGGGCCACCCGCCTCATACAAGCACACACACACACACATACCAAATCATTGAAAATGTGGTTCACGAGGTTCATTTTTTTGAGGCACCAACTTTGACAGCGGAGTGAACTTGACCGCCAGCTCAGGTAGATAGCCGAGGCACACACCCGTTATGTTTACTGCACCAGTCCAACCGCTGATGGATTGTGATTAATCCATTCAGTTCAGCAAAAGCAGCATGACAGCAGCTTCAAAAGATCTCTTGGCGTCTGCCTTGCGCATGATGGATGGACGATGGATGGCTTCCAAACACAAGCACGTTCTTCCATGGACGCATGATGATGATGGTTCTCAGTTCCATGGAGATTTGTCTCTTGGCAAGCTCGCATCAAATATCAAATTGCTGCGTCCATGGAGCTGTGCGAAGCCACTATCGGTGGTTGGTGAAAGCCAAGGCTCGGATTCGAAAACACACGCAAGACAGCAAATGCGCATGTCTCTCACTGACGAATGCGGATGAAGGTTTGCTGGTGATGGCGTACAATACCAATTACCAATACCAGCCGCGTTCGCTCGCAGCGGCTGGGCTCCATTTCTCACGACGCTTTCCAAGCTGTCTGTCCTCACGAATAGCAAGTGCATTTATCCTAAGTGCCACCACCAACCACCAAACAATTTGCGAATGACGCTTAGGATATCTGGTTTCGTCCCTTCATGTCACGAACGATATCTTCCTCGATCGTTGCAAACAGCAACTGTCAGCGGTTAGGGCTGTAATGTGCCCTTTTTCTACCCCGTAGAAAAACCGACGGTTTCAAGGGAGTCAGTCAGCTCTCTCTTCGGTCGCCAAGTCGGAACAACGAGCACAAGCTTTTTCCCTCTTGAAAGCGATACCATGTGGATCTGATTCAAGAGGGCTTGCTCCACTTGGTTTCCCCTCGAGCGCTTATTTTCCTTTATTCGGAGGTTCCGCGCGCGTCCACTTCTTTCCCGTTTTCGACTCGGAAAAGCAGCTCCCGCTCGCACCTTCCGTCTACCACCCCCGCGCTCATTTCGTCCCCACTCGCTCCCCATGAAGCTTCTCACGATCGCGCTCTTCCTGAGCGCCGCGCTCGTCGCCGTCGCACAGGGTACGTTCCGTGCGCCCTTTGATTTTGTATTCCTATACGTGTATATGTGTATAAAGAGCGCGCGATGATGACCCACGTGCATGCTAACGCTCTTTAGAAATAGGTGACGCAGGTTTCCCCGAGACAGGCTTTGTCGCCGAAATCCAAGAGCAGGAGAGTGCGAACACGCCCCGTTTGCGCCGTTTCCTCGCGGAAGGTAGTGGCGCTGGCACACCTGCGCCGACGCCGGCCCCCGTGACGACCGCGCCGCCGACCCCAGCGCCAACGCCAGCCCCAGCCACGCCTGCGCCAGCCACGCCAACGCCTGCGACGCCAGCACCGGAAACGCCAGCTCCAACGACTGCTGCGCCATCGCCGAAGCCAAGCCCAAGCCCAAGCTCGACGCCAGCCCCGGAGTCGAGTTCGGAACCCCAGACGCCAACGCCGACTACGGCCACTCCTACCACTACCACGAGTCCGACTACCGACACCACCAACGGAGTGACGGTCGCGCCAAACGCCGGCAACATTTTGGATACTTCGTCAAGCTCGTCGGTCAGTGGAACGCTGAAATCGACAAAGACTCCAGCTCCAACTTCGTCTTCATCGGACACCAGCACGGAGACCAAGTCGAAGATGAGCACCGGAACGATTGCCGGTATTGTCGGCGGTATCATTGCCGGTGTCGCGGTCCTCGCATGCGTGACCATGGTCTTGATCCGCCGAAAGCGCGACACTGACGATGACCCGTTGTCTCCATTTGAGCTTTCGATGGACAAGGGGTACGGTGGAGCTCAGGCATACGGAGGAGCCGCGCCAGGATATGCTGCTGGGAACAACGCTGCACAAAGGAATGCACCTGTTCACCAAGAGCATGAACTGACGGATACTCCACCAGCTGGCGCTGTCGCTGCGGGCGTCGCGTACTCGCAGTTCTACGATGTGCCTACTTCCCCTGGTTCCGTCAACCAGCAACCTCGACGCAACTCCTCAGGCCACCACGACGAAGCGGTTGCCAACAACAACGGAACGAACTTGTGGATGAGCGCGATGGAAGTGAAGGAGAACGACTCATACCTGAGCGCCAAGGAGTCCCACGACGACGACTCATTGAACAGCGGCCGCAACAGTTACGACATCGGATACGCCGATGACCAGTCGAGCCAGATCAGTGGCAACAGTGACTTGAATAGCGCAAAGGACTTCCCCGACTACGAAGACGAATCCGCTCGCGGCTCGTACGAGTTGTAAGCTGTAGCAACTTTGTGCATTCGGAAGCTGCGCCATTTGAATTCGTTGTCGGAGAGGAGCAAGCAAGCAAGCAGACATGGATGGAGATGAACGCCGAGTGCGTGTGCTGCGTGCGTGATGCTGGCGATGGCTATCCAAAGTTTTTATATAAGTCTTTTCTCGGTCCACAGGTGCATGGAAATCGACTTGGTCGCGTAACCCAATTAAAAGAAGACCCACGAAGCGCGCGCGATGCAGACTCCAGCAGCAAGCTCAAGAAACCCAACTCTTTCTTAACTTAACGACAGAAAATACATCGTCCCTCTTCTGAGTTTTTGACAAAGTTTGTTTGTTAGTGCAAAAGCTCCTGGAAAGCCTCTTCCTGCAGCAGCTCGGCCATTTCTTTCTCGACCGCCTCGCAAACGGGGAGATTTTGCTGAGAGAGCGGAGGGCCAGGAGATGACCCGCGACTGTCAGAAAGCCCACAGCTCGACTGGGGATGAAGCTGGAGATTGTACTGAGAGATAGCTGACGAAGATGTTCCGCCACTACTAGCTGAAGCCCAGGGTCCACACTGCTGCTGAGACTCGAAGAGCTCTTTCTCGTAAATGTCCTTGACTTCGTTAAATATCTCAAAATCGTCCACTTCGTCATCAACACCATTGAAGCCATTTGATGTGGTGCGTTGACGGTCTTCACGGTCGATCAATAGACTGCTGTCGTGCTTGTCAAGGCGAGCAAGTTTCCGCTCGCGGGCTTGCATTCCCTGCAGCAAACTCTGGAATCTCGCTGATGAGGAAGTGCTGCTTCCCGGGACAAAATGTTGAGAATGCACCGCGTTGTGTTGTTGAGAGCTCCTTGCCGTTTGACTTGTATTAGCACCCTGTTGCTGAGGAGAGGCCTGGATATATGCTTGCGCTCCCTCTATCGCATCGATGGCATCGAATAATGAAGTCTCGTACAGACTGCTGAAGCTAGAGCTGACACCAGCTTTTCGGCCGCCTAGATAGCCGCTGTTGATGAACACAAACGGCTGATTGCAGTCGGAATTCATCAGATCAACCTCTGGTGTTCTATCATGCTCACGCACTTCGTCGTCGCCATCTTCATTGTCATCACCATCTTCGTCTTCTTCAAAAATGTGGTTTGACTCGTGTGAATAAGAGATGCAATCCTCTTCGCCGTGCGAATTATCGTCCCGCTGTTCTTTTCGATGGCGACGCTGGTTCTGCGACCGAGTTTCTGTACTGGAGGATTTCAACGTGTGTATTCTGTGGCGATGACGGTGCGGTCTCGCAAGTGTTCGATCTGAGCGTTCTGTTTTAATATCATGTCGCTCGCTTTCTCTTCTTCTCTGGTGTGTGCGGTCCATCTTATCTTCTTCACCTTCTTCGTCTTCTTCTTGGAAGGACACTTCTCGATCCCTCGGGCTTTTGAGTCCCTGACTAGAACTTTCCGCTTCAGACCCGACTTCGGATTCGATACTGAGGTACTTGTCAAATGGCTTCCGGTTCACTTTCGGAACAGATCCGAGCTGCAGCTTCTTTCGCCATACTGACTGCGAGCTCTGCTGCTGCTGCTGTGCACGACTAGCGCGAGAGTTTGACTCGTTTTGAAGATGCGAATATGAGTGATCAGCATTGTCATGGTACTCGTCCTCATCTTCATCGCCATTGCTCGCGTCCGCATCGCCGTCTTCTACTTCTTCTCCTTCTTCATAACTCTCACGTGAATTCTCTGCGTTTTCGACACCCTGAGAAACGGAGCTCATAACTCTCGACTGGTCAGCGATACTCCTCGCTGTGCCCGTGATCGCGTCCTCCATTCGCTGTTTCCACTCGTCCATGATATCTTTGATTCGCTCTGGGAGCTCAATCGAAGTGTTCAAGAACGAGGACATGTCCAGTTGTGGAATCGACGGTGTAGGTACTCCTTCACTTTGGTGGACGTGAGATGATGATGCTGCTGAAATTCCTTGCGAAAGTGCATTCTCTGATGCAGCCGCAGCCGATGCATTGCTCGTCATGGGCCTCGTCAGCCTCTCGTCGAGTTCTCTCTGTTTCTCCTGAATGCAGTCTCGTCGCTCGCGAAGGAGCTCTTCCTGAGCGTTGCGCAGTTGCTGCTGCACTCTCTCCAGCTTCAGTTTGAACTTCGTCTGCTCCTCTCGGTCTTTCAGATCCATCTCTTCTTTTTGCTTCTGGACCAGCTTCCGCAATTTCTCAATCTCCATCTGAGCATTTACAAATCGTTTTGTTAGCCCAGCCAATCAACAGTCAGGCGACCAAGTCACACAATGCAGTGCCCACCCACCTTGAACAAATCCATGGTCTGATCAGCCTCCAATCGATGTCGCGCTTCCACGCCGCTACTCTCTTCCAACACTAACACGCGCTCTCGATAGTCGCGGAGCTTGAGCAGCGTCGCCTTGAGCTTGTCACTGAGATCCTCAAGCTCGCTGGCATCGCGCTTCACCTGATCGCGCAGTTCTCTGATCTCGGCTTTGTAAAGCCCACGCTGTCGACTTAACTCAGTCTCGGCTTCTTCTTGGAGCGTTCCGATCTGCTCACATAGTACAAAAGCACAAGCTTTGATCAGACGGCCATCGGATCGTACTGAACATCTTCCTCTATGCAAATCAACCCGGTCATGTGTGTTTACCTCCACGATGCGTCGAATGAGCTTCGCGACCTTCTCGCGGTCTTCTTCACACAAGTCTGCGATCCTCGCATTCGCTATCCTGCGCTCCTCGGTGTCCATCGTGGCCTTGATGCGCACCGACTGGCGCAGCTCTTTCCATCGCGAAGGCGGGATCGGCGCCGCCCTGGGCTTCACATGTCCATTTATGCTCTGAGTGGCATTCTTGCGGACGATCTTGCTTGATGACGAGACAGTGTGGCCCGCGTTGACTAAAATGCCGCCAGCACTGGGATGTAGATGGCCGTCAGAGCCAGCTGAGAGCGCAGCGCCTCCCGTATCAGCAGCCGACCGTCGCCCCGCTCGACGGCGCCATTCCTGCTGGTGCTGCTGGGTCTCCATTTTCAGTTCCAAACTCAGCGGCTTTCCATGATAATGCAAATATGTGGACCACATGAAATATTGTAATTTCCACAGTTTTACGAATGTTGATTGGTTGATATGCTGAACACGGCGTTTGAGTGGATAAAACAAATAATTGGAGCTACTGATACATGTTTTTTGCGCACACAGAGGCGATCGACCTCCACGACAGAATATGGCTTGGAAAAGGAAGTGACAAGCCATCTCGGAGGGTCAATCGTACTTTGTCCACGTCTGCGTTGGTGCACTCTTGGGTGGCATATCACAATACCCGTCTAGAACATACTGCGTCTACGGAAATAGCACACGTGGGCTTAGTCAACGATCGTTCGCACTGCAAACAAAACGCACCAGACAGCAAACAACTCACTGGTGATAGGCAGGCACGTTCTGACGCTTTCGTTCCCGCATGGCCATGATGTTCGCGAGGTACGAGAACGACATCAGATGCAGCTGCAATACAACAACACATGCGCAGTCAGTACCGTCATCCAGCCCACCCACCCACCCATAATACGCCATGCGATGTGTACCAACAAGCTCACGTATACCTGCTTGTTGTAGTCGTCTTTGGTGGGAGTCGCACAAGTGCACACCAACACATAGAACCACAAACTCGTGGGTTTAACGGCAAACTCTCTCTCTCATACACACACAACACAACAAAGCGGCATGTACCTGGCGAGATCTGGTTCATCCGCCGTGCCTGCTCCAGCTGCTCGACGCGGCGCTGCTGCTCCAGCTCCTGTCGGTGCAGACGCACTTGTACGTCGCTGGGAAATCCTGCAGGTTCAACACAGCAAGCACACGCGAACAGTAGTTGATAACACGCTCCTATACACACCTGCGCACATGCAGCATGTAGCGACAGATACAGAGAGATACGCACGGGCATGGCTTCGCGGGTCCATTGTGGTGGCGGCGGCGGCGCTTCCGTTGATTCTGCAATGAGGAGCCAGCACCTTGGCGACTTTGTCTGTTGATGGAAACAGTCTCAAAAGTTCAACCAAACCAGATCGGTCTTCCACAGGATTGGTAGATAATCCGCCAATCATATAAATGGGTGATATAATGTATGTTTTTGGCAAATGATCATAGCTACATTCGCCAAGAGTGGCTTCTATTGGTGTAAAACAATGTTGTCAAACGAATGTGTAATTTCCAGCCAATTAAATGAATTCGATCTCAGTTTAAACGAATCATGGATGGTTTCCACACAATAAGAGCAGTGATTGGCGAGAAATGGTGCCTCGCGCGTTCCCAACCATCCATGTGCGTGTCTTTTGGTGGCGAAGAGCTCCATTATCTTGAGAAGCTAGAAGCGGAAGCGAGCGCTTGGAGTTGTAGATAAACAGGCGACCATGGCGCGCGTGGACGATGACTTGATGATGACCATCGCCTCGGACGACGAGGTGCGCAACCTGAGCTGCTGCTGCTCTTCAATGGACTCTGTAAGCTCACGTCTGCTTGTCTTTTTCTTTGGTGAATGTAGCTGTCCAACGTGGAGGAAAGCTCGGATGAAGAGGACGAAGACCAAGAGATGAAGGACGCCATCATCTCCAAGGTACTCATTATGCGCTCAACTGCACTCAATGCGCTTGCGTTTGGTTACTTATTCGTCGTTATGCGTTCATTGCGCATCAGAAACAAGTGAAGGAGGCTGAGCGCGCGTCGAAGAAGGAGAACGTGATCGCTGAGGGCTTTGAGTTCGACGCCGATGGATTTGCTGGACCAAGCGGATCGTCGTGGGACTTTACCAGTACGTTTTATCATCGTCCGTACTACGTCTTGCATTGAGCATTGCATTCTAATGATGTGTTTTTCTATTTTGTAGAGGCGATTTCTCGCATTGAGACCCTGGAAGCCAGCATGCACCAGGGCACGAAGCGCACCACGATCCAGACGAAGATCGCGAAGCTCCGCAAGGAGAAGGACGCTGCGAAGAAGGTGAAGCTGGAGAAGAAGGCGCTAAAGGCGGCGAAGAAGAGCAAAAAGGCCAACGACAGCGACGATGAGAACGACAGCGACGCGGATGAGCAGGCTGACGACGACAACTCGGACGCGAGCGGCTCTGATAAGGAAGGATCGGATGCCGAAAGCAGCGAAGGCGAAGAGGACGATGACGGCGCTGCGTACGAGCAGCCAGAGGACGATGACGAGGAAGGCGAAGACGATGTTGTGGAAGAAGCGCGTCTGCAGTCGGCGCTGAAGGACGGCAAGAAGGACCTGAAGTCGCGCGAGGAGATGGCGGACGAGATCGAGAAGAAGCGCGCGGCCGAGTTTTTTGACGTGGACCCGTTCGCCGCGGAGGAGTTCGCCAAGTCCAAGTTCGAGACGTTCGCGGACCTGAAGCTCTCGCGTCCGATCATGCGCGCGATCACGCAGATTGGCTTTGAGAAGCCGACGCCGATCCAGCAGCGCGCGATCCCGATCGCACTCACGGGCAAAGACATTTGTGCGAGTGCGCAGACGGGTAGTGGTAAGACCGCCGCGTTCTTGCTGCCGATCCTCGAGCGTCTCCAGTTCCGCTCGCGCCGCGTGCAATCGACACGCGTGATGATCATCTGTCCCGTTCGTGAGCTGGCGACGCAATGTCAGTCGATGCTCGAGCAGCTCTCGCGCTTCACGGACATCACGTGCACGCTCGCGGTTGGCGGTCTGCCGCTGAAGGCGCAGGAAGTGGAGCTCCGCAACCGCCCAGACGTTGTGATCTGTACGCCTGGTCGTATGATCGACCACTTGCGCAACTCCAAGAGCATCCACATGGACGATCTGGAGATTCTGGTACTCGATGAAGCCGATCGCTTGCTCGAACTCGGGTTCACTGAGGAAGTGCACGAGCTCGTGCGCATGTGTCCCGTGGCGCGCCAGACGATGCTCTTCTCCGCGACGCTGACGTCCAAGGTCGACCAGCTCGTGAGTTTGTCCATGAAGCGTCCGGTGCGCATCAGCACGGACCCGCTCTTCGACATGGCGAAGCACTTGGTGCAAGAGTTTGTGCGTATCCGTCCGAACCGTGAAGACGACCGTGAAGCCATCCTATTGGCGCTCTGCACGCGTACGTTTCGCACGAACACGATCGTGTTCATGGAGACCAAGATCCACGCGCATCGCATGATGATCATCTTTGGGCTCGCGGGCATCAAGGCGGCCGAGTTGCACGGCAACCTGCAGCAGAAAGAGCGTCTCGAGGCGCTGCAGAACTTCCGTGACGGCTCGGTGGACATCCTGCTCTGTACCGATGTCGCCGCACGTGGTATCGATGTGAAGGGCGTGCACGCCGTGATCAACTACGAGATGCCGAAGGACATCACGACCTACGTGCATCGTGTGGGACGTACCGCGCGTGCCGGCCGCAACGGTCGTGCAGTCACGCTTACGAGTGAGTCGCGCCGTCTGCTGATGAAGCAGGTGTCGCGCCACTGCCACGGCTTTGTCAAGAGCCGAGCCGTGCCAGACCCAGTCATCGCGCAGTGGAAAGCGCGCATCGAGAGCATGCAGAGCGACGTGAAGTTGATCATGCACGAAGAGACGCTCGAGAAGCGTATGCGCGAGGCCGAGAAGGAAGCCATGAAGGCGACCAACATGGTGCGCTACGAGGACGAGATCGCGTCGCGTCCAGCGCGCACGTGGTTCATGTCGGAGAAGGAGAAGAAGCGCGTCGCAGAGAACGCTGAGGAGGATCGCATCGAGCGCCAGGGGCTGGACCCGGCAAATGAGAGCGAGTTCTCGCGCGCCAAGAAGCTCAAGATGATGAGCCACAAGAAGCGTCGCCTGTTTGAGATCCGCGAGCGTGAAGAGCGCATGCTTGCGGACGCGCAGGCGGAGGACTCGGACGATGACAATGGCGGTGGCAAGAAGGGCAAGAAGGTGTTCGCGTCGGTGCACGTCGCGGCGGCGGCCAAGCACGCGAAGAAGTCGAACCAACTGACGGCCAAGGAGCGCGGCGAGGAGTCCATCGCGGAGATGCACGAGCGCAAGCGCTTGAAGCGCGAGAAGGCCCGTTCCCAGAAGAGCAGCCACGCGCCAAAGTCCGGTTTCGACGTGGACATGAACGGCGGCGGCGAGTCCTTCAAGCCCAAGGCCAAGTCCCGCAGCGGCGCGCAGGAGAAGAACCCATTCGAGTTCAAGGAGAAGATCACAAATTACAAGAAGCACGCGAAGAAGACGGCGAGCTCGTTCAAATCCAAGTCCAAGTTCAAGCGCCGAAAGTAGAGCAGTTCCCACTAATCTTCCTGAGGTGCTCGTGATCCACCACAGAACCCCCAAGTGTTTTCTTTCCAACATAGATTTGTCTTTATGAATTTTCGCATTGAGCTCTTCTTTTCGTTTGGAGCTCCTCGTTTGAGCTCTTCGCATGCTTGTGAGCTTTTCAATGGCTCTTTGAGTTTCAAACTTCATTCTCAAAACACGGTAGTAACGTTTGACACGCATGGCACCTCACTTCATTTTTGTACCAGGCAATGATACATCTCGCCTTGTTTTGACACACGTGCGCACTGTCTGTCGCATGGGTTCAGCTCAAAGTCGAGCGTCCAGCAGCTCAATTCATCAAAGACAAGAAGAGCAGATAGCAAGACAAGAATGGCGACTGGCACCGACGGCAACAGCGGCCCCGTGGATTGGCAGGCGCTGCTGCTGCAGGCGCAGACCCAGTGGAGCGCCAGCCGCGATGAAATTGTGACCTATTACCACACGCTGCCACACGAAGCGCACGTGCTCGGCGCGTTCGTCGCGGGCATCTGCGTGGGGCTCTTGCTGCCGAAGCTGCGCCAGCCGTTCCGCCGCTTCTCGACGGTCGACGACATCCCGATGAAGTTCTTCCACCAGGAGCGCCAGATCCACGCCGTCGGCGTCAACTACAGCGACGGCGACACGTTCCGCGCGCGCCACGCGCCGTTCTGGCGCGGTGTCGGTGTGTACACGGGCAAGACGTCGGACCACACGCTGCAGGTGCGACTTGCGGCGATCGACACCCCCGAGACCGCCAAGTTCGGCAACGCCGGCCAGCCGTTTGGCGACGAGGCGAAGAAGTGGCTCACTGAGCACCTCAGCGGCAAGAAGCTCACGCTCACGCTGCTGCACAAAGACCAGTACTCGCGCGCAGTGTGCATGGTCGAGTACGGACGCTGGCCGTTCCGCAAGAACGCGTCCGAGGAGATCCTGAAAGCCGGGCTCGCGAACGTGTACCGCCAAGCCGGCGCTGTCTACGGCGGCAAGCAGGACACATTCGAGAAGCTCGAGGCGCAGGCGCAGAAGAAGAAGATCGGCATCTGGAGCCAGGGAAAGAAGTACGAGAGCTCGAGTGACTACAAAGCACGTCTCCGTGCGTCCAAGTAAGAATGAATGAGCGCTATACTCAGTAAAGAATAGATGTCATTAATCTGTCCATACATAAACAACGCTGCTAATTGATCAGGTTTGCTAAAATGGCGACAACCCTTAAGCTCGTAGCTCGTCGATCCAGTCGTAGGTTTCCTCGTATTCGCCCGTGTACAGGTCCAGAGTGTCGTCACCACCAGCGCCATTCTTGTTATCAGCATCATCCGCATCGTCCTC
>JAADVN010000926.1:0-12086 GCA_023335535.1 Globisporangium spinosum | reverse complement strand
GGAGGTGCTGAAGAGCTCATTAACGCGTTCACTCTTTGGTTTACCGTGGGACTCACACAGTGAGATCAACATGGCCAGTTGCCTCTCTTGCAATGTTCCGATGTTGCTGCTGTAGTGAGATTGACTGAGCGGAATCTCTCCAGTTCTCTATTCATTAGGAGTGCAGTTGCCACAGATTCACATCTTGTGTTCTTTTCTTTTATCTCTTGGACTTTGTTTTCCGTCTCGCGGTGGCAGAAGAAGAAGAGGAGCCTGAGGTCGCACTCGCAGCAGGTTCTCTGTCGCGCGGCTTGGTCTCAATCTGCACCGTGCCGCCCTGGATGTCGTCTTTGTGGATCGAGTTCGCCACTTTGCTCTGCGTGTCGAGATAGAACATGAGGTCGCGCACCTGCAGGAAGAAGCCAATGCAATGGAGAGAGAAAGCGAAAGGATGTGAGCACCGAAGCTATCTCACAGAACCTGACAGATTTCGTACAAGTCACTTCGTTGATGGCAAAATCCCGACCTGTCCCTCCAGCTCCGCGACGCGAAGCGCAGTGTCGTGCTCCATGCGCACATTCTGCTCTTCCAAGAGCCGCACACGCTCTTTCCACTGCTTCTGGTTTTCGATCAGCGACTTGTTCAGTTCCCTAATAGCACACAAACCAACACATTAGAACACGCTGTTACAGTGTAGGACTGGAAACTGGTCTTTCAGTAGTAACTTTCGCACCGAACGAACGTGAGCTCGTCCTCCAGCTTGTGCGCCTTCTGCGCCAAGATCTCGTTCGCCTTCTTGAGCTGCTTCTTGTCGTTCTCGAGCGCGCTCACGAGCTGGCGGCTCTCGCTCTCGTTCGCGCTCGCCAACCGGCGCTCGTAGAACATTCGCTGCTCCTCCAGCTGGCTTTTCAGCAGGAAGTTGTACTCGACCGCAAGCTTCTCGAGCTTCTGGTGCTCGCCCTCTTCCTGCTCCGCAGTGGTCGGCGGTGGAATCTGGGACCGCTCGCCGCTCACCGAGCTCGGACTCGGGAACTCGACAAACTTCCCATCTTGCTTGTTCAGAATCAGTCGGTGCACGTATCTGCACGCCACACATAACATCAGCACGTACATCATAGAGAAGTTAGTTATAGGCTAACCTTACACACAGAGCCAAGGCATGAATTGAAAGCAAAAGGCGTACCCGTCACCGGCGTAATCCCACACACGCTGGGTCTCCAGCTCGAGCGAGTACGTGTGCAGCGTCTCTTGATAGTGCTGTTTGGCGTGCTCGCCAGAGTACCGTCCGCAGCCGACGTGGCCGCAGATCAGGCAGATCCAGAGGTGCTCACTTGTGTGGCAGACCTCGCACGCCGACACGATGTCGCCGTGGCTGTAGCGGCACACCGGGCAGCTGGAGCCTTCCCAGCGGAACAGGCAGTCGCAGTGGAACGTGTGGTTGCAGAGCGTGGTCAGGATGCCCGATGCCGAGGCATCCAGTCGGTCGAGACACACTGCGCATGTCGGGATCTCGGTCATCCCTGGCGGCGGCGGCGGGAACAGCTTCGACGCGGTCTTTGGGGACTTCATCGCCGTCGCTGTTGCTGATAATACTGCTGCAGCTGTTGCTGTAGCTGACTCTGTGTGATCATTCCCGTTCTCTTCGTCCTGGTTCTCGCGTAGCTCTTCGGCACGCGGGAAAATGCCGCCGTTGTCGACCACGGAGTCGAACTCGATGCTGCGCACAAACACGATCTTGCAGCGCTCTTGCTCGATGGAGTTGAAGTACGTCCCGTTATGCGCCTGGTCATAATTAGGACACCAAACACAGCCGATACACACCGATTAGTTTGCTGGATAGTGGCGCCGATATCAATAGAACGATACCCCCACACGCATATGAGAGCGAGCAAAACGTACCATGAAGAACTGGTCGGCGCGCTCCTGACTCGCAAACTGCAGTAGCGCCATGCAGTTGCTCCGGTCCGGATCCTGCAGCACGCGCACGGACGAGATATCGTCGCGAAAGCCCGCGAGGAACTCCAGGATCTCGACCGGCGACATGTGCGACGGCACCGTCACGATGCAGAGCAGCGTGTTGCGCTCGTGCGGCAGCTGCTGGTAGACGCTGGGGACCGCAGTGGACGCCATCGCAAGCGGGCTCAGCTTGTGCACGTACGGCTGGTCGGGGCGATAGAAGCGCAGCTTGCCGGTCGTGACGCACACCTGCGGGTTGCCCGTGAGGAAGTTGGCGTCTGGCCACTGCTTCTCTTCCTCTTCATCGCCGTCACTATTGCGGTCAAGCAGGTCGTGCGGCAGCGGCTCCAGCATGTTACCGCCGTGGCGGAGGTAAGAAGAAGCAGAAGCAGACGGCGTGGCCTTCTCTTCATCGCTGGCCTTGGCCTCTTCGCCTGGCGTGCCGTCGTACTCGTCTGCATGCGCCTGCACACGGATCTGGAACATCGCTCTTGTGCTGAAGTGCTGCTGCTGCGATGATGAGTTTGCTTTTCTTTCGATGCTGAGAAGCTCATCATCAAGGCAGACCTAACATAGGAGATTGGTCCTATATCTGGAAAGTAGCAGAAAAGGGCATACACACAATATTTAATATATGTGGATGTTCTTGTAGCAGGTTACTCTCGTACAAAAGTACTACTACGAACTTCGCGTTTAGCATTTAGTTAGTATTGTGTCTCAAAACATTTTATGCGATGAAATTGTGTACTGTACTGATTTCTTTGGAGATTCTAAAGTTTGAGTTGAAAATGTATTGTGATGTTGGAATCTTGCTGATTGACCATTGACAAAATTGGGGAAGATGAGCGTGCTGTGTGTAACATGTGGTACGTAGTACTGTGGGTCGAGTTGACGAATTTGGCCCTCTGAAAAAAGAAGCGAGCCATGTCAAGACCACATCGACTCCTGCCACCGCCTCACCGGTCGGTCCTGGTTAGCTCCTCGTCAAGATTGCTTTGTGCGAACGCTGCATTCGACTCCCGCCACCTCACTGCATCGTAATCCTTTCATCCCACGAGATGGCAGTCGCACGCGCATTACCAGCACATTGAACGGCTGTTGGTTGTTACAACAGCGACACAGGAGAGCTTGTGAATTGCGGTTTGGTGTTTTGGTGGCTTGCTTTCGATGCGAAAAATGTGTGGGAATAATGTCGGAAAGGAAAAAAGGTCGACAGGCTCGTGTGTGTGTCGTTGTTGTTTGGTTTGCTGAGCCTACTTCTCCGACTATCCAATGTTTTCTATAGCGTTTTCTATAGAGATGTCGACGGGTCGAGACGCGGAGGCAAAGATACAGACGTCGAATTGCAGCAAGATGACCATGTCATGTCATTTGGCCGAGCCTCGATGATATTCGTGTGAGTAAAATAGTAACAGTCAAATCAGAGACTGACCAAAATCTCTGCTTTTTCTAATGAGTAAATGCCCATTTTTCGAGGATAAGATGATCACAAAGGCATCCAAAAAATGCATTTCGAATCCGTTCGCATTTTGTCCGACGATTTCCTTTTTTGTTCACGTCAAAAACTGACTCTCGCACCCTCCTTCCCGTACAGGTACGATTTTCCGGAATATCAGTTCCTGCAGTGTTCTATTCGATACACTGAGTATCAAAAATCCTTAGCAGTAATTATCAGCCTTAGCAAAATATCGAAAAGACGGAGGGAGAGAGCGAGAGGGTTGAAGGACGACGCGACAAACCAAAGCCCATCGCCAGTAGGGATAGGGTGTCAAAAGGTGCAGTTTATGAACACAGCCTGAGCCTGGACGGAACGGTCCAGGGCGGTGGCTGCTGAGCCTGACTGACTGGGCATTCGCAGTTCAACCGCAGAGGAAACAAACCAGAAGCGAAGACGACACCAGACGACTTTGACGACGACGACGACGACGGCGCTTCATTCCAGGCAGGCCGCGTATATTAATTAGATACCCACAAACAGACAGGTGAATATGCGCTCGTCTGCGTTCGGGCTTCTCGCTCTCGCCGCAGTCGCGAGCGCGCTTTTTGAACAGCTCCCCGCGACGCACGCGGTGCGCGCCGCCGCCACCACCACGTGCCCGCTCTACATGCAGTCGCGCGTGGCGTCGACGCTCGACAACCCGATCGTGGAGGTCGTGAAGAAAACGACCGGCAAGAGCGACGGCAGCTCCGACTCGTCCTCGGACGGCAGCGCCACCGTCGGCTCGAACGACAGCGGCGGCAACGGCAAGGACTCCAACAACAGCGGCGACTCGAGTGCGGCGGGCTCGTCGGCAGGCACGAACAGCGGCGACACGGCTGGCGTCGCGACGACCCCAACGCCGTCGCCAAAAAGCAGCACGACGACTACCACAACCCCGACCACAACGACTGCATCGCCAAGGACGACGGCTCCGGTAATTACCGTGACACTGACCCCCGTGACGACTGCTCCATCATCGGGCTCGTCGACAGGACCTTCAACCACAGGTACGACGCCGACGCCGACCTCGACCGCGCGTTTCCTCCAGGTGAATGCGGGCGTGAATGCTGGAAGCGCTGCGGGTGTTAGCGTGGATGTGGGAGTGTCTACGTCCACGCCAGTGCCGACGACAACAACCGCCGCAGGTACGTCGACCTCAAATAGGACGTCGGCGGCAACCGACTCGCAGGTTTCCTCGAACACGACGACCAGCAGCAACATCACAGCTATCACGGCCGTGGACACGTTCACGTGCGACGAGACGTTTTACAACCAGTGGGCGACGCTCGGAATCACCTGTGGCGGACAAGGCATTGACGTCGCTGCGGCCGTCGCGGCAAGCAGCTGTGCAATTTACAGTGGCTCGGTGGGATCAATCACGGGCTCGACGTGTGTCTCGATCTGCTCGTTCCCGGCGTGCACGAGCGGCGCGTGGGTGTACAGTGGCGACAACGGTCTCTCGTCGTCCGTATACGCGAACTTCGGTCTGGACTCGTTCATGACGTCGGCGATGAAAGCTCGACTCACGGAGCGATCCAGCGCGAGCTCGACGTTTTTGGCGAACTCAACCATGACCTCGACCAAGCAGTGCGCGTACTCGTCTGAGAGCTCGTTCTCTTCGTGCTCTTGCTCGGCACTGCTCGTGAATGCCACGAGCGATGCAGAGAAGAAACTGGAGCGCCAGGCAGACCAAGCGGCCGGTATTATCACTGAAGACAGCACGAGTCTCGCGGGAAACGTGCTTGGACCAACCTCGAAGAGTATTGCCGGTGTCACGGTGGTGATGAGCACGATCGCTGCTGTTGCAAGTAGCGTTGTGAGTGGTGCTGGTGCCGCGGGTGCGTCGGTGGCTGCTGCTGGTGCGAACGTTGCTGTCGTCACGGTGGAGATCTGTCAGTTCGCTGTGTTCCTGAACCAGCTGGATCTCGAGGGAAAATCCGCTGCGCTCTCTCTTTTCGGCAAGCAGATGGCTCCGTCGGCATTCACGTTCCTGCCATTCGGCAAGATTGCGAACAGCAGTGGCAACTCGACGTCAGCGAGTCGACGACGCTTGGTGGCCGCTATGAGTCGCCGATTGAGCACGGATGTGACGGCGCCAGACTCCGGTATCGCCAAGTACGCGCGCACGCTGGGCATTGAAGAAGACATGCTGTTCTTGGTGACGTTGGCGGGTGTGATTGTAGTCATGGCGGGTGTGCTGGCGATCTTCGGCATTGCGTACTTTGCTTCGGGGCTGTTCATGTCGCGCGAAGACTTCATGACCAAGTTTTTCGACAAGATGATCGGACTGGAGCTGCTGATTATGATCCTGTCGCAGTACACGATCGGTGTCACGGGAACATACCAGATCTACCATTCCGTGGAACTCGACGAAGCGACGGATCCAAAGTGCATCCTCGCAGGTCTTTCGCTGCTGTTCCTGGCGTTCGGCATCATCTTCTACGGCTACTACATTGTGCACAAGCATGAAGAGGATATCAAGGACGTCGGCACGGTCCAGCACATGAAGAAGGCTGTGAACATGCGCTACGGTCCTCTCTACGACGAATACAAGTTCAAGAACCGCTTCTTCTTTGCGCCAAAGATGATGGTGGCGCTGGTGACTGGTTGCGCGACGGGCTACGTTGGCACGAAAGCGACGTACCAGGTGTCGGTGATCCTCGGCACGCACGTGCTTTTCTTCTTCTACTTGGAGATGAAGTCGCCCCACCACTCGCGCTTCGTGCAGACGACGACGAGTTTCGTGACAATCATGAAGATCGCCGTGCTGGTGCTGACGTTCTTCCTGATCAGCGCGGCCGCTGCCGACGGGTTCCCTTCGGAGTTGCAGAACGGCATCTCGCTCGCGATCGTCGGCTTGAACCTGTTTGTGCTGTTTTTGCTCATGATCCGCTCGCTCTACACTTTTTGGAAGAAGTACCAGCTCCAGCGCGACGCCAAGTTCGACGAGGAAGACGAGCAGACCGCGCAGGACTACTTCAAGGACGAGACGCCGCAGCAGAAGGAGCGCGTGCCGATGACCGCGGGTCAGCAGCAATCCCAGCAAACGCAGCAGCGACAGTCCCAGCAGCAGTTGCAGCACCAGGTGTCCTCGAAGAGTCCGTACATCAACAACCAGAACGACTACAACATCGACGACGAAAAGTACGCGGGCGAGGATGTGCGTCTGCGCTCGGCGACGCACATCAAGGAGGGCGAGCAGGACAACTACGACGTGCGCGTGTACGACGAGAACCGACGAACAGCGACGAACCACTACATGACAGATGAGCGTGCGGGCTACGGCCAGCGCCGCAACGACGTGGTGGAACTCTAAGCCGTCAGTGCGAGGAAATGTTCATGGCGAAGCTCGACGAATGAGAGCGAATGTCCAGTTTGAGTAAATACGTAGACACGAAAGCAGCAGTCAGCAGTTTGGGTATCGGAAGTGCTAGCATGTGCGCGGTGCGAAGAGAATTGTAATTATGTCGATACATTTTAGATCCTCCTAGCTCGCCTCTCACGCATTGCCCCTTTTTCAAGGAAAAAATCCCATGTTGATAAGACGAAGAGAAAAAATCCAATGCTGCATTTTTGATTACGCTTTCGGCTCGGATCTGGCAGTTGAGCTCTTCGCGTGGCCATTTTTTGCAGGTCCAACACGGAGCTCAATTCGTTCATCATCGCAATTCGTCAGTCAGACAATCAGTTGTGAATTTGCGAGCCCTCGCCACGCGAAACAAGCAGGTCTCATCTAGGGAACAATGACGCCGCCCGCCGAGCGCACGTCGCTCTTGACGCGGGGGCTCGAGCCGCTGGGTGCGCACTCACGCAAGGTCCGCGACCTGCTCGACCGCCTCTACGCGATGGATGACGAGCTGCAGGACGCACATTTTCTGGCCAAGCGCGACGACGAGTACGGCGAGAACGTCGTGCGCGCGTACAAGAAGTTCCTCGCGCTGCGCCAGATCCTGATCGACGAGCTCGAGAGGGAGAAGATCGCCGTGCCCTGGCAGATGCGCATGCGCATCGACGACATCGAGCTCACGGTGCGCTTTGCTTGCTTGTTCTGTAATAATGCACACAGAGAACGCAGATTTTGGGTTGGGGGTGGTGCTAATACTTTGTATGGGAATGTGTGACATGTGTGGCATTATTGTGACTTGTTGGTAATGCAGCTCCACCAGCGCAAAGAGAAGCTGGAGGCGCAGAGTGGGAAGGCAAAAACGACGAAGAGCGCAAAGGCGGATGACAAAAGCAAGATGAGCGGCAACACCACAGATACCATCGACAGTGGAGAAGAAGCGCCGTTACCACCAGCGACTTCACGGGAGCGCCGCATCGTGACGCTGCTCGTGCCGTCGCTCGTCGTGCTCTTCTTCGCGCTGCTCTGGTACCAGTGGTTTTCCTAATGCGGTTGGATTGCTTTGCGATAGTAGGTGCTGTAGCGGCAGCAGAGCGATTGATTGATGATAGGGAGGTGTTGTGTTGTGGGTGGCGCCAACAGAGTAGGAAACGTGTAGCAAACAGAACGGTATTCAACAGCATCCATGGTGCGTTTTTGTTTGTGGGCTGTGTGATCCTTTCCTTCTTCGCTGGTTGTTGTTATTGCGCAGACAGTCGACCACCAGATGATGATGATGAACTCGACCGACTCGGATCGCAAGCTCAGCGGCCGCACGCGTGCATATCTAAGAACGGCAGGTGCTGCACACCAAGAAACGTCAGACTGAGTGGCTTCGAGACTGAAGTGATCATTTTGCACAGCGTACTGGCTGCACACTGGTTCCTCGCGACAACGCCTTGGGAATCACACCACAGCAGTCCAAATCTCCGTCATGTTGCTGAGTTTTACCTTTTTCATGCGAGTCTGTTGTCAAACTAGCAATTCGAGCAATCAAACGAGCTTGAGCTGATATTGTGGATGCAAGCGGAGAGAGAGTGTGTGTGCCGATTGGCGGCGCAGCCACGCAACACACATACTCATACACCTAGCCTAGTGTCCGCAACCTGCGCGTACACCACAGCTTTAAAGAGGCTGTGCATTGGGATAGAACACTTCTCTGGAAGGCGACGCGCACGCCTCGCATGTCCTCCACTCTGCAACTGCGATCTGTTGATCGCATTCAAACCTGACAGTCGATCAGGAATCATCCGCGTTGGCCAAAACTAGGACGCAGATACTGCACCTACCACAATCGCTCGGATAGGAGAAAAGGTGGCGGTCGACACTGCGGCGCGCTCGTCCATCGTGACGCTGGCCACTGCTCGAGTCATTCACATTCGCAAGTTGAAGCAAGTCACGTGACGAGTGAGAGGGGAGTTGAAGGTGGCAAGATTGGTTGAAAAGAATGAATTAGTTGTATTCTATTGGCTGGAAAATATTATTACTAGATTTGATTGGATGAAAAGCGAACGATAAAGACTGGAGCGTTTGCCTTCAATGGTCAATAGTCGCCCCTGGGTAAGTAATTAGCTATGTCGGTTAGAAAGCCAGCAACTCTTAACTGACGCGCCAAATGGCCACAACCATCCATCGAAGCTGCCGGCGCAAGCTGCATGCCCACGGATACCTTCGCGCGTGGACGACCCGGCGACGACGCAGTACCAGCAGCAGCACTTTCGGCATCTCAATGAGAGCAAACGCGTCAGCACATGTCGACAGTGCTTCAGATGACGACAGCCAGTACATCGGCGACCTGACGAACCTCGGACTCAAAGGCGCGAAGAGCAACGGCAACGCGCACCGCGTGCTCATTGTCGGCGACGGTAACTTCTCGTTCGCGCGTGCGTTCCTGCGCAGCAACGAGCACAAGATCGCGTGCGGAGAGATCTCCGTGACTGCGACGTCGCTGGACACACACGGCGAGCTGCTGCATATGTACCCGAACTCGGGCGTGATCCTGGGCGAGCTGCGAGATGGAGGCGTGCGCGTCGTCCACGACGTGAACGCAACGAAGCTCAAGCAGTACCCATTGTTGTTGATGGCGGATGAGGAGGAGAGCGACTCACAGCCCAACGATTGCACTGCGCTGCTCTTCGACCGCATCGTGTTCAACTTTCCGCACTTTGCCGAAGGCGGCAGCAAGCGCAACAAAATCCACCGCCACCGCCAGCTGCTGCGCGAGTTCTTCCAGAGCGCACAGGACGTGCTCGCGCGCGACGGACTGGTCTGGGTCACACTTTGCGCCGGTCAGGGCGGCACGCCACTGGACACCAAGCCGCGCGCGTGGGGCGACACCTGGCAGATCGTGCACTGCGCTGCTGACGCGGGCTTCATCGTGCGCAATGTGCACCTGTGTCCGGTCGAGAAGCTCGCGGAGCTGGGCTACTACTCGGTCGGCTACAAGCTCAAGGAACAGGCGTTCTGGACGCCCGACAGCCTCACGCACGTGTTCTGCCGCGAGAACCTGGGCGTGAAGGCGCATTTCCCCATCGAGTGGACGCGCGGGATCAGCTTTTGGACTCACGATGGGTTCACGGAACAGAAGATGGACGCGATCCTGCGCGAGTGCTTCCCCGAGCCGTTCCGACTGTCGTTCCGCTTGACGGACACGTACGTGTGTCCCAAGTCGGGTCGCACGTCCGTGACCTACAGCGTGGACGTGGCGTGCGACCGCACGGCGCTGTCGAAGAACCGCGTGAATGCGCGCACGCTGGAGGCGCTCAAGCGGATAGAGAGCTCGGACTTTGCGTCGTCGCGGGCGGAATAGGTACTACACAATAGAGCTGAGCGCATAAATGCAATAGAGCGAGTGTGTTCAGTGCATTGCGCTTTATAACACATTCTTACATAATTACCACTGCGTTTACTATAATGAATCGATTAAACGGCGAGCCCCGTGTAGAGCAGCATGTTGGCGAGGTTGCCGACGATGTGCACGCCGCAGTGCCAGGCCGAGGACACGTCCTTGTTGGGCGCCTCGCGCGCGCGCATGTAGCAATACGCAGTCTTGAGCACGAAGAGCAGGTAGAACGCCTGGTAGACGCGCTGCTCACAGAACGCGCTGCAGTAGATGTGGTACGCCATGCCGAGGAACACGGCGGCCATGTCGACCGTGCGTCGCCAGCCGACCACCGGGTCGCGCCAGTAGTTGAGCGACGTGAGCAGCACGAGCAGCGCCAGCGCCGCGCACCACCAGAGCTCGTTGCGTGCCGCGAGATACACGGAGAAGCACGTGGAGAACGACGACCGGAAGAGGCGATTCGAGTACTGCGGAGGGAGCACCTGGACGGCGGGGGACACCGTCATCTTCATCGCCGTTCGTTTCATGCCCATGCCCATGCTGCTTACTGGCTTGTGCTGTTGTCGAGGTGCTTGGAATCGCTTTGGAGCTCTTGCTTGGGCGTGTTGGCTGATGTGCTGTTGGTTGTCACGAACGAAAATGCGAAATGGCTCAACCAACTGACATATTTGTAGGTTGATTGGATTCTTTTGCAGAGCTGCGACAAGCCGAAGCGAGCATTCGCGTTTGGGAAGCTACAGGCACGCCGTAATCGCATGGGATCGCTATGAACACATGCCCGAATGAGAAAAGAGAGAGAGCAAACTCAAACGCTGACGCCTCGGACGTGGTCTGATCATGTGAAGATTCAGAAAAGGTGCTAATTTCGAAAGCAGCTCAAGCCAGGAAAGGCTCAGGCGACAGACACGCTGTGGAGCTGAGCCTTTGTGTTGAATGTCAAATACGATAGATAGACTCTCCTATCTGCATGGGGCTGGTTGGCTGTAGTCTGTAGGAGTGCTGTTAGTGTTTTCACGTTCATATTCATGCTGCTACATTTATGATAATGCATTTTGGTGGTACATGTACAATGCAGGACTGTTCTGTATATCTGATAATTCTAACACGGTGTCGCTTTGTTTCTCTGTGTGTACGCCTGTGCCGAATGTCAAGTGGCAACACGATGCAGATCAGATCAAACGCCACTTTTAGCTCCTGTTGCTTGTGGTGATGCTGCCGTCTCTTCGTCCGTGTTGTTGACCATGTACTCCTCTTCAATGCGCTTCAACACGATGTCGTGCAGCAGGTCGAGCGTCTCGTGGAACGAGTGCAGGTTGATCGGGATCTCCTTGAACGGGATCACGCCCGGCTCCTTCTCGTGGTCCTTCAGGTATGTCTGCACGCTCTGCAGATTCGGGAACCCGACTTGCTGCGCCGTGTCCGAGCGATACCGCGGGTCCGGACAGTTCGTCATGAACTCCCAGTGGCTCTTCTCGTCCAGCGTCAGCAGGAACGGCACGACGATGCCCGAGAACCCGCTCGCTTTCTCGCTGGTTAAGTGCACTTGCACCGCGACTTCCTTCTGGTACAGTCGCGGGTCGATGTGGAACCCCTCGACGATGAGTGACTTGCCCTCCTTCAGGCACTTGTCAATGTCGGACGTGACACCTTTGCGCACGACGTCGCAGTCGTTCTTGTACTCCTCCAGCAGCGCCTCTTGTGAAGGGAACTCTTCGCTGTAGTACTGTATCTCCTTCCGCCTGAATAAAGAAATATATGAGGTTGTCCAGGGATTAGCAGGCAGCTCTCCAGCCATTGTCAAATGTCCATATCCAAATAAACAGTGAGGAGCTCACCCTGAGAAGTTGCACATGAGCTCAAAGATGAGGTCCGTTTGCAGCACGCTGGATAGATTTAGCCGATCCGCGAGCTGCGTGGTGCACAAAAGAAACCATTCAGTGACGACT
>JAADVN010000925.1:0-12102 GCA_023335535.1 Globisporangium spinosum | reverse complement strand
GTGCTCTTCTTCTTGAACTCGCTGCCTTCCTTGAGCAGCTCCTGCCGCTGCAGCATCTCGTAGTTACCGCCACCGCAGCACACGTTCCCCATCTTTCGCTCTCGCTTTCTCTCTCTACAGGCAGTGCTGCCGTGTGGTGCTATCACTGCTTTTTCCTTCGCAGGCGCGCGCGCGCGCGCGCTCTCAGCGAAGTGATGGGATGGGATCAATGTGCGTAAATCGCCTTGAGCTGCTCGCAGAGAAGACAATCACTCCTCGTCGAGAAGTGAACCCAAGAATAGATTGCGACCGAGAATGTTGCAGCAATGCGTCACAGTATAAAATGTTTGCTTTACAACAACGTTTGAAAATCGTTCACACAACATAAGGAATGATAGCGCACCGTAATGATATAGGATGGACCACAACTGTTCACGCAACTTCGCGCGCGCCACTTCAACATTCCATTCGCCAATTCCCCTCAACTACCGCAAGCCACACGCGGGCGGATCGCAAGCAAGCGATAGACCGACCACCGACACGAAAATCTCCATCAGCAGCTGATGAAGAAGCGCAGCAAGCCACAGCCGCTGCAGGTGGACAGCGCACAGGCGCCGTCCACCATGCGAGCGCCGTCGCTGGCGTCGCCTCTCTCGCGCCGCAACAACCCAACGGGCTCGACGGTGAAACTCCCCAACGCTGGCGCGTTGCCGCATTCCAGTACCAGTAACACTCACGCTGGTGGTGCTAGTGCCTCCACGTCAGGTCGCTGCAAGAGCGCGCCGATGCAGACGACGGTGCTCATCGTCGTGAACGTGCTGCCGCTCGTGTTTGAGCGCAACGTCGCAGACGACGGGTGGCAGGTCGAGTGGAGCTCGAGCGCCACGAGCATGTTCTACCGCAACCTGGTGAGCGGCGCCGGCAAGTACACGCCACTGTTCATCGGCTGCCCAGAGGTGTTCATCTCGAAGAGCGAAGAAGACGCGGTCGAGAAGCAGCTGCGCAAGTTCCACTGCGTGCCCGTGTTCCTGGACCCCGCTGTGGCGCACAGATACTTCCAGGGCTTCTGCAAAGGTGTGCTCTGGCCGGTGTTCCATAATGTCGTGGACGTCTATAACTCTGCGAAGCTAACGCTGGACGAGTATCAAGGGGACAACGAAAGCAAGGCGCACGAGGATAGCAACAGCAGTGAGCCGACAAGCCACAAGAAAATGGAGAGGAGAAACTCGTTTGGAAGCAATTGCTGGCGCGACCCGGCGTCATGGAACCCCGCGGCGCAGGACAAGTGCTGGTCTGACTACTGCAGCGTCAACAGGTTTGTGTCGTGTGGTACATTTTTACTCGGAATCTTGTTAGAAGTTGACTAACCTCTGTTGTTTTGTCCCGTAGAACATTTGCAAAGCGCATCGTCGAGAGCTACCACGATGGCGACCTCATTTGGATCCATGATTTCCATTTCTTGATGCTTCCGTCATACTTGCTGCGTAAGGTTCGCATGGCGCTCGTCGCGATCTATCTCCACGTGCCGTTCCCGTCCAGCGAAATTTTTCGATGCCTCGCCGTGCGAACCGAGATCCTTCGTGCAATGCTCTGCGCAGACCACATTGGCTTCCTCATCTTTGAGCACGCCCGCCATTTCCTGACCAGCTGCAAGCGATTGCTCGGACTCGACTATACGACGAGCCACAACGGCATGCTCGTGATCGAGTACAACGGTCGGAAGATCAACATCTCGTGCTCGCACATCGAGCCAGACGTGAGCCACTTGCACACGATCCTGGACCATGTGGACGCAGACAAAGAAGCACTGGACTTTAAAAAGTCGATCGAGAAGCGCATTTATGACAGCGAGAAAAAGAAGAAGTTTGTGATTACGTCGGTCGACCGACTCGAGGGACTCACCGCGCTGCCACTCAAGCTGCGCGCATTCGACCGATTCCTGTCGCTCCACCCCAAGAAGCGCAAGTCGGTGATTTTGATCCAGATCGGCTTGTCGATGGACTCTCGACCAAACGATTACCACCAGACGAGAGAGTACGTGATCAAGTTTGCCGCTGAGATCAACCGCCGCTGGGCACCACCGGGAGAACAGGTTGTCTACTTTGAGGAGAAGCTCAAAACCACTTGCATGGAAAGGATGAACCTCTGGCGACTGAGCGACGTGTTCCTGGACACCTGCGTTCGTTCTGGGCTGTCGCTGCTGCCGTTCGAGTACGTGGTTGCGCAGAAGAGAAACCAAGAGCACGCGCAGGATCCATGCCGGCAATTTGGCGCAATGGTTGTCTCCGAGTTTGCATCCTATAGTCGCATTCTCAACG
Source organism: Globisporangium spinosum (assembly GCA_023335535.1). NCBI lineage: Eukaryota > Oomycota > Peronosporomycetes > Pythiales > Pythiaceae > Globisporangium > Globisporangium spinosum. Next base: position 9,805 of record JAADVN010000925.1, on the reverse strand, counting down.
GCTGCTTGCTCATCAATCCGTGGAAAACCGACGACATTGTGAATGCGCTCGTGAAGGCGTCCGAGATGAACTACTACGAGAAGCACAATCGTTTCCAGCTCAACTACAAGTTCCTAACGATGCGCATGGAAAGCAAATGGTCGGAGCGTCTGCTCTCGGACATCGAGTCTGCTGTCTGCAAGAAGCAGCCAGTCGATGCTGGTGCGACCATTGACGTCGGCTTTGGGTTCGACTACCGCGTGATGCAGTTTGAATGCGGGTTTGTCCAGCTGGACCTGGATGAGCTAGTGAAGAAGTGCACAAAGAGCTCGCGACGACTCTTTATTTTTGACTATGGCGGGACTTTGAGCTGGACAACAAGTATCTTGGAAGAGGACGGAGCGACGCGCTATCATCGGAACGGTTCGATGGATAACACCATGTCCGACAGCTTTGGCGATTCGAGGACGGCGTTCGGACAGGATGTGATCCGTTACATCGACGGACAGGTGCGAACTCCTCTTTCCGACGAGGCGCGCGACAACATCCGCACGCTCTCCAATGACCCGCAAAACGTCGTGTTCGTGTCTAGCACTGGTCGACGCGCCGAGCTCGACGCAGAGTTCGCTAGCATTGGCAACCTGAACTTGGTTTCCGACAACGGTTTTTTCCTGAAGAAGGCGGGCAGCTCGCACTGGGAATGCCTCTACAGCGACGAAGACCTGAACTTGGACTGGAAAGACGAAGTGAAGCACATAATGCAGTCGTTTGCGTCGCGGACGAACGGCGCGTATCTGATCGTGAATGAGGCGTCGATCATTTACGACTATCGGAACTGCGACCCAGAGTATGGTGAGATTCAGTCGCTGGAGCTCTACGAGCAGCTACGTCACGTTCTAAAGGTATGTGCTTTCAATCCTCAGCTCTTGGGTCGTCTCTGAACACTTCAATCATTGGATTGTCTGTCTGCAGAAAGGAGAGGCTACCGTGTATCGCGGAAAAGGATTCGTTGAGGTGCATCAATTTGGAGTGGACAAATCTACTGTGATGATGCTGATCCTGAGCTACATGAAGGAGAAAGTTGGCGTGCCGGATTTTGCCTTCTTTGCGGGGGATGACGAGTCGGACGAGCTGGCGATCAAAGGTAGCGCTAGCGATTTAAATCTTGATTTAGTATGTGATGTCAAACTCACCGTGGTTGTCTGGGTGGTTGACCAGCCCTCCAAGCGTTCGCTGAGCAGGAACCAGCCCTTGAGCATGTTTTCACGTGCACTGTTGGGATGAAGCCAAGCTGCGCCAAGTATTATGTGGTATGTGGGAAACTGCTTATAATGGTTGCTTGCACCATGATGATGACGCATTTCTCAAGCATTTGCCTCTCTGGGCTTAAAATCCTTTACAGGACAGCGTCTTGGACATTCTCGCCGCTGTGCACGCGCTCGCCGTTCGGGTATGTCGCTCTTTTGTTCCTGAAAATGTATGTGCTTTGATGTCCTAACAACCTGATGCATGAACTCTTGAAACTACAGCTCCGCTTGGAAAGCAGTCGACCAGGACTGTTCAGAAAGAAGAGCTACTTCGATCAGTTCGTGGCTCAGGGGCCTCTCGTGAGCCCTCGCTTCATCCGATCGCTTTCTGTGGAGACGGATGGAACAGACTTGTCCGACGTGATGGCACCACCAACTGTGCCAGCATTAGAAGCGCTAGCAGCACCAGCGCACCAGCATCCATCCGAGATGCCGCTGCTCTCCGCGTTCAGCGCTTTACCGCACGGTTTCCTTTCGTGTCTGGAGCCCTACGTCTCGCCAGAATGGGTGGCCCTCGGTGCCGCGATGGGCGTTGGCTGCGTCGTTGGCGCTGTGATTGGCAGCAATGTTGTTCAGCGTCGTTTCAAGGCACTAGGTCGTTAGGAACATGTGTTAAATAACATGAATGCGGTGTGAATTTGATATAACGGATCCTGGCAGAGAGTTTTTGCTGAGTCGAAGAGCTCCAATCAGGAAATCCGCAACGAAGAAGCCGCACCTCCCAGCCAAGTGGCCGCTGTCGAGCGCCGCGCGCTTCAAGAACACCCCAGCGCAACGTACCGCAAGGTTCCTCATTGCGCACGCGCTCTCTCTCTATATATATATTGCTATTGCTGTCGCTTTCTGCAGGCTCGTGGTGCTTGTAGTGGATCGATACGAACACACAAGAACACACACATCTTCTCACTGTTGGTGATATGGTGCGCATGCTGCGAGGACATTCTCCAAAGATCCTGCTCCCGCGAGGCAGCAGCGGCGTCCGCGATAGAGAATAGTAAGCGGCATGTAAGTGTGTATGTGTGCTGTGTGACCTTGGGCTAACATGTATTTGTCAACCTCGTCCTCGATTGCCTATCGTCATGCTATCCAGTGCGACGTTCTGCTCGATCTCCGTGACGAGCGAGCCGCGCGGCAGCAGGTCGCAGAATGAAGATTTTGCAGTGCTTCAGCAGCAGCTGCGCTTCCAGAGGCCGCACCCGCACTTCCTTCAGCAGACACAGCAGCAGCGGCTCATGAAGCGCCGCCTCCAGCAGAAGCACGCGTCCTCACTCTCCTCGCTCTCGGATCGAAATCGCCGCGCCGGCTGCTGTAGTCGCATACCGCGCATATCGCTATTTATCGTACTCGCTGGGATTCTCTTCCTGCTGGGCTTGGCCGGAGTCGTCCTGGCGATCTGCAACACGGTAACAGCGACGTTCGACACGGACGAGATCCTCTTTCTTGGTGCGCTCGTGTCGTGCATGTTCTCGCTCGTGGTCATCATCTGCTACGCCAGGAGCCGCACGGTCCGGTCACATCCGAACCCGCTCATATTTAGCAAGAGGTACGATTATGTGTGTGGCTTGCGGCTTATTAGAGAGGGGGTCGCTATCGTGCTGACTGACATGTTCATATTGTGGTGCTTGCAAACAACCCACTACAGCCTGGTCGACCTCCTGCTCGCGGGGCTCTACATTTTCCAGTACTGCGCGACCGAGTACGCGTCAAAGCCCGTGGCGCTGCCGTTCAAGATCGCGGCGCTGACGCAGGCGCTGCTCGTGTGCGGGGAGTTCTGGTTCTTCGCGATCCCGATCGACCTCGTGCAGTCGATCACGAACCCGTTCACGTCGTACGCGTACAACTTTCGTGTCTACTGGGTCTACTCGGTGCTGAGCGGGACCGTATGCGGCTTCATCCTCTGGTTCCTGGACGATGGCGTGGACGACGGGTGTAAGAGCGACCTGAACAAGGACTGTCGGCTCACGGCGAAGGAGAACCAACGGTTCTTCTGGTTCCACCACAACACGAACATGCCGGGCTTCTTTTGGCACCGCTGGATCCTCTACCACGTCTGGGTGCTCGTCTACCTGGTCTTCGGCGTGTTCTGCATCAGCTTTGTGCAGCGCCGGCTGCGTCGCGGCCTCGAAGAAACCTTTGACGTGCGCCGCCGCATCCTCTCGAACGGCATCTTTACGTGCGCGATCTACATCTCGTGGTCGTTCACGATCCTGTGTCTATTCGCGCTGACGAACCTCGCGATCACGAAGCGCCGCCTGGCGACCGACACGTTCAAGCTGCTCATCAACATCAGCGCGTTCTTCCACGCTGCGCGCGGCTGCGTGAATATTATTGTGTGGCTCGTCGTGAACGCGCCGTACCTGTCGTCCCTGTGTCTGCGTCCAACAAAGCACGGCCGCCGACCCTCGCTGTCAAAGTTCTCGGGTTCGTTCTCGTCGAGCGACATCTCGACATCGTCGTCGTCTCTGAACTCGAAAATCCGCCAGCAGGAAGAGCAGGAGCTGCTGCTGCTAAACCCGCAGCTCAACACGGCGCTGCGCAAGCAGATGATCCACATGGCGACGTCCGGCATCATCGAATCCGTGGAACACTTCCACCTGATGAACCAGCGCATCCAGTCGAACCAGACGTTCAGCCTCGACTGGGAGCGCTCCAAGCAGCGTGACCTGCTCAAGATGAGCTCGTCCGAGTCGTTTGTGCGCGCGACGAAGCGCAATTCGGTCATCCAGGTGGTCGAGGCTGGACGAGATAAGATGTCGACCCCGCGGTTCTCGTTCCTGCCCGTGGCGATGAAGGAGATGCAGTTCTACGATTTCCAACCGCGCGTGTTTGCGTCCATCCGACTGCTCTACGGCATCGACGACGCCGAGTACATGTACGCGTTCCGCTCGACGATCAACGAGCGCATCAGCGAGGGCCGCAGCGGCGCGTTCGTGTTCAACACGTGCGATCGCAAGTATCTGGTGAAGAGCATGACGTCCGAGGAGAAGTCTGTGCTGCTCGATCTGCTGCCGTCCTACCTGCGGTACCTCAAGTGGAACCCGAATACGCTGCTGCCGCGGTTCTTTGGCTTCCACGCGATGAAGATGTACGGCCAGATCTTCTATTTTGTGGTCATGGGCAACATCCTGAGCACCTCGGAGCCGATCCACCGCCGCTACGACATCAAAGGTTCGTGGGTCGACCGCAACGCGCCGGCGTGCGTGCTCGGCGAGACGTACCGGTGCTCCAAGTGTAATCGCTTCTTCAAGTTTGGGAGCGTCGTTGGCGGCAGCGACCCGGAGGCCGTGCCCTGCGACGCCATGGGCGGCTCGGACCATTACCCGGACATCACGCTGCGCGACAACGACCTCAAGAAGCGCTTGAAGCTCGAGCCGGACACGGCGAGCAAGCTGCTCAAGCAGCTCACGCGCGACAGCAACTTCCTCGCGAGCATGGGCATCATGGACTACAGCCTGCTCATTGGCACGCACTACTCGCACTTCAAGATCACGACGAAGCAGAGCAGCAAGGCCCAGCAGCAGCAGCAAAATGATCCAAGTAACAGGGCGAGGACAAGCACGAACCCGCCGGAGCTCGAGCGCGAGACGCCGAACCCTGGGAAAGTGGTTGACGCTGCCGCAGCTGAGGGCAAGGAGTTTGTGCACATTCTGGTCGAGCAGCCGTCGCTGGCGGATGACGACGGAGTGGAAGAGGGTGAAGAGGCGGAGGAAGTCTTGGGAGAACCTGAAGAGATTGTAAATCAGCAGCAACAGCGACATCAACAGCAGCAGCAGCAGGACCGCCTGCCTCGCAATGGCGGTAGTAGCACTGTCCACGACCAGAGCCACTGCTACCGCGCGCACCAGGTGTCGGGGCCGAGCGCGTTCTACTTTGGTCTCGTGGACATCCTGCAGCAGTGGACGCTCGGCAAGCAGGCTGAGCGCGTGTACAAAGTGCACGTGCTGCGCAAGTCGGCGCGCGGCGTGTCGGCCATGGCGCCCAAGCCCTACGCGCTCCGGTTCCAGCAGAAGATGGCGCAGCTCTTCAGCAGCTCCCAATTCTCGCAGGCGCCGCGCCAGGGCTTCGTTTTCGAGAACCAGCGGCAGCAACAGCAGCGGCTATCGGAAGAGCCGAGCCAACGACAAGTGGAGTTCCGAGTGTAATTATAGTCAGTCAGCAGCACCTCCACGAAGAAAAAGGTTTGTTTATAGGATCGAGTGCCCTTCTCTTCTCCTCTGCGTCGCTTCGCGCTTGCCCCTCTCTATCCTTCTCATAGATCTAGGGGCTCACGTGCATGAGGTGTGCCTGCGAGTCCTTATAACCTACTCTGTCATTCGTGAGAGCAAGAGCCGATGCTTCCGCCGCTCAACCTCGCAGAGAGCAAGACAAGCGGCTTCTTCTCACGCAGACGGATCGACAGGAGAAGCTCTATTGCCACTGTCACAGCTTCGCCACTCACTGCGCGTCGACAGACGACCACATTACCCCATTCAACCAGCAGCAGTAGCAGCTCATCAAGCGCCAATAGACCAAGGGACTCAGTTACAGCACCTCTCACACCTCGAAATGACTATTCTAACAGCAGCAGCAGCAGTCCGTTCCAGAGCCCGACAGTAGACGCAATACCAACAGTAGTATCTTTATCATCGGCAGTATCACCAGTACCACCCAGCAAGACCGCACTGGAGGACATATCGATGATCCCGCGCGAGTTCTTTGTGTTCGAGACGCACGCCGTGCTGCCTGTGACGCAGTTCCCGCCGGAGCAGTACCAGTCGCGCTTCCTCGCACACAAGAGTCTCTGGGAGACGCTCGTGTTCCCGGCGCTCTCCCCACAGACGCGGCAGCAAGTGCTCTTTCTCCGACAGACGCTGGCGAAGATGCGTGCAGCGGTGCTTGATGCTCCTCCCAGTTGCTCTGTATCAGAGGGCCAGAAGGGGCTGCTGCAGGTCGTGGAGTTCACGAAAGCGGAGTCCCGCGTCTACTCGCTCTGCTTCCACGAGCTCACCCGGCAGATCAAGTGCATCTGCAGAGAGCAGAGCGAGCTGCTGCTCGAGATCCGCGAGCACTACGACGCGGTGCTGGACCACATGATCGCGCACGTGGTGGAGCTGCAAACGCGCGTGGACAAGCAGCAGACGCAGATCAGCGACCTCTTCTCGCAGCACGACCAGGCGCTGTGCTCGAACGACTCACTGCTGGAACAGGCTCTCCGCACGCAGTCGATCCAGGAGCAAGCACTCATGGGCGAGCAGCAGCGAGTGAGAAACAGTAGCAGTAGGACGAGACGAAGAAGAAGACGAAGAGGAGGAGGAGGGAGGAAGCACTGGCGCTGCTGCGAGTGCCAGAAAGAGGACCAAGGTGCTGCCACCAATGGCTCAGACGGTAGTGAAGATAATGAAGATGATGACAGCGACGATGATGACGACGGAGATAGCGACGACTACAGTGGAGACAATGAAGAAGAGTGCGAGTGGCATCGACAGCGACGACACAACTGCCGCCAGCTTGACGCAATCCGGCGGCCCCGGAAGCGCGACTCCATCGGCGAAGAGAACCTCGCGGCCGTGCGCCTGCAGAGCGCATATCACAAGTACCACCTGCGCAAGGAGCAGCACCGCCTGGCATTACGTGAAGAGAAACACATCGCCGCACTCGAGATCCAGCGGTCATATCCCGGGTTCCGACAGCGGCAGCCCGCGCTCCATCGACACGCAGTGGTGCGAGTGATCTTGAAGCGACGCAAGGAGGCAGCGGCGGTCGAATTGCTCCAGGCGAACGTGCACTCGTACCTGCTGGAGCAGAAAAAAGAGGAGAGTAGGAAGATGAGGCGCTCGGCGGCGGCTGCAGCTGCGGCTTTGAGAGCGGGCAGAAGCGAGCAGAGAGGTGTGGACGATAGAGGCTCGGACGGGAATCCAAGTGCTGTGGAAACTCCGGAGAGTAGTGAAGCGCTACGAGATGGTCGAAATAGTGCGCTGCTTGCTGAACGGACGCGAGGAGATCCGACTGTGACTCTAATGAGTTTCCTCAACAAGTTCAGCGACCTGGCGAATGCGATCTCAGGACTCCGGTCTCGCGACGAAACAGCAAATAACAATAGCAGCAGCGCTCAATTCAAGCCCACTGACCGTGAATCGAGTCCCGCACCTGATGGTAGCTCCAGGTATGAAGGTAGCAGCAGTGCCGACCATGAAACAAGTGAAAAAGGTGGCGATGAGGATCCTAACAGGCAGATCGAGGACAAGATCAAGCAGGCGGAGGAGCTGGTGTGGCTCTTCCACGCAGCAATCGCCTCGTTCAAAGAGTCCTCTTTAGGATATGAGGACGCCTCTCTTGATGGTGACAGCCCACAGACCAAAGGACAGGACACCACCGATGTTGGAACAGCAGCTAAGCTCACTATTCTATCGCAGTCGACCTCCACGTCATCTCTTGACCTCCATTTTCTGCCGTTCGACATGTTTGCAGCCCTGAACGAGCAGGAAGATGGCGGTGGTCGCGAGCACAGAGAGAGCGTCGTCAGCCATAGTGGCAATAGCAACACACGGAACGAACAGAGACAGCGTCGTGACGATCCATCCTGGTATTGCCGCAACTAATGGTGGTCGCCGACTGAGTAGCATGGCGTCACCACCAAATCCAACAATAGCTGCTTCAAGTGAATGAGAAGAGACGCAGTAGCACAATGGCGACTTCGACTTGGACGAGACGCGCTGGAACGCAGAGCTGAATGCAATCCAACTGAACGAGAGTGAGTCGACTCAGATGCGCAACACGGAGCTGTTGAGCGAACTGCTGGCGTCCTCTCGCGACACAAAGAAGAAGTTTGTCTGGCTCAAGCAGTTCATGAGCGACGCGTACGACACAATCGTCGGGAAGCTTAAGGAGCTGCTGCTGCAGCCGATGCAGCGCTTCGTCAGAGCGCGCTGCTCGCTCGCCATGTCGATTGACGAGTGGCACGATCGCCATCATCACCAGCGTCGCAGTCATGGCGGCAGTGTAGGAGTATCGTCACTAGGCGCTCAAAATGACCCAGTGACAGCATCGCTGGCGTCGGTCAGCTTGGCGGAGATCGTCCACGAACACTTCCACTGTCAGTCGGGACTCAAGCATCTCGTGGCCAGTGCGCTCGTGAACCTCGCGACGTGTCTCGACAATTTCAAAGCCATCGACCCGGACATGAACCGGTTTCACGCGTTCCTGAGCCTCAAAAAGTCCTGCGACGAGCTGCTTTTCTTCTGCGTGTGCCGGCTTTTCGCGTCTCAAGGCAGTGACAATGGCGGTGTCTTCTCTACGCCAGGTGGGTCACCAGCAGCAGCGGATCGTTTCCAGCCAGTGTTCCATCCCGAGACGATGCGAGAGCTCATCGAGCTCCCGCAGGCGTTGCGCGTCGCGAAGTCGCTCTTCCGCGTCGACGACGAAGCCGCGATTCGTATTGCTGACGCTGGTTTAGTGGAGATAGAGAATGCAGTCTACAAGTGCTACCAGCCGTCGAGCGCCTACAGTCAGTTTGAAGCCGTTCTCAGCGGGCACTACCTCACTGTGGATCCTCAAGCTCATCGGAGGCTCAGTGATCCAGCAGACACCTGTGAAGATCTTGGTCTTGATTCTCTTGAAAACTCTCAGTGCACCAGACGACCGCCAGTTGGATCGTCACCTCGGCTGCTTGCAAACCTCCCTCCAGGATCGATGGTGCGGCCGTCAAACGTCAATCAGTTCCACTCAAAGCAGTTCCGCGCAGTTGCAGCTCGCAGCCCCCTCGTGCGCCGGCACCACCAGAAGCCCCCAGTCCCTGGACCCTACCAGACAGGAAGTGATGCCTTGGTGCAAGTCAAGTGGGTGCATTTCGACGATTTCGTCGAAATGCTGGTCAAATACCGGTCCGAGATGAGCCATTTCCATCTGTTCACTCGTTGGGCTCGTGAGTTGTATTCAATAGCTACGGTAACAGCAGCAACGGACTCCAGTGCGACCCTGGACTGCCCTGGAGGAGCTGTTCATCCTTCCCCTCAGCTGCTGAGTGACGCGCACTTTGTTGACGCGCTGCCGCCGTACTCGCTTGGCCCCACGGAGCGCGAGCTGACCAACATCTTCCACAATGCGCTCAAGCAGCGGAGCCTGCAGCAGTAGATGCCGCCGCGCGTGTTCGCGTCGGTCGTGCTGCTGATGCTGCGCAACGGACTCTGGTCGCTGCACAGGGTCCTTCGCGCACATGGCCTCCACCAACTGCCACTGCTCGTTGTGCATGTGCATGCGCTCGGGTCGCTTGGGCAAGCGGCCGATCTCCACGAGCACGCGAATGACCCCACTCGACACTTTTTCCACGGCGGCTCGCTCGAGACCACTTCGACGACGCACATGCCGAACGTGTAGACGTCGTACACGGGAGACTCGCTCGTGCATGGGGACAACAGGAGCAGCAAGGACTCGGGGACCGCCAGCGCACCGCATCTGGTTCTTTCGCTCTCTTCTTATTGTTGTTGCTGTTGTTGTTGACTTTGGCTTTATGAGTCTCTAGATCCGCAGTGTTTGCTGATGTC
>JAADVN010000924.1:0-12108 GCA_023335535.1 Globisporangium spinosum | reverse complement strand
TCGTGGTGTTCCTCTTCCAGGACCACACGAAAGAGCGGCGGCGGCAGGCGTGCGAGCTCAAGGGCAAGATGAGCAACGATGCACTTATCCACAAGAGCCGCATTGTCCACCTCCAGTAGACGGGCCATACCCGCATGTGTCCTCAGACGGTAGACACCGCCACCACCAGCCATTCGTTGGCAGAGATCCGACAAAAGGAGCAGCAGCGGCATCGCAACAAGCAGAGAACCCAAAAGAGCGAGAGCGATGATGACGAGGACGAAGCGAAATGCAATGATGATGGTGAAGACGACGTCGCTACGCTCGCAAAGAAGCAGAAGTGCAGGCTCGAGCGTCAGCTAGCGAGAGTGGACGCCACGTTCGACCGGTTCGCACAGGCCAAGGGGAAGAAGAACAAGTACAAACCAGTGAGCTCACGACAACATTCCAGAAACCACCCCAACTCAGACAACGATGATGGAAAGCAGAGTGGCAGCGACAGTGAGATTGATACCCAGACAGCAGGCAACAGCTGTGAGCTGAACGCGATGGAAACAGCTCAGGCGATGACGGAGCTCGGCATCGCGTGTCCTCGCGACCAAATCCTGCGCCTGCTCAAGGACGAAGGCTTTGGGCTCGTGGATTGCATCGACCGCCGCGACTTTCGCCGCTTGTTCCAGCATTTCCATGCGCAGAGCGAGTCGGTCTACGGCAAGTTCCCTACGCATCGCCGTCCGCTGACTACGGTCAGTATATGGGACGAAGACGCGAAGCACGCCAAGAGGGTGGAGCACATGGCCGCGCTGCTGAGGGGCGAGTACGGGAAACACTGCAATCGCCAGAACTACAACCAGTATCTGCTGAGTGAGGGCGACTGCCGTAGCGGTACGTCAAAAGCACCACAAGCTCGCATAAGGGAGCCCTGGAAGAAGGAAATAGTGCGCTTCTATACTGAGAAGCAGAGCCAAAAGCAGAGAAGCGGTGCGCAGCAGTTCAAGCGACGACGGAAGAAGAGAGATGGGGAGGAGCATGAAGAAATAAAGGGAGATTCGAGTGATGAGAATGAGAGTAACAGTGGTAATAGCGGCGACACCAGCAGCGGCGGCGGCAGCAGCAGCAGGACTGGAAGTTGGCGTGGTGGTCGCCACAGAAGAGCTCGGAGACGCGTCTCACGAAGCCGAAGTCGAGATCGCAGTCAAAGCCGTCATTCGACCAGAAAAAGACAATCAAGGCACTCGTCCAGCGGTTCAAGCTCGAGCACTTCATTTTCGCTGAATGAGACCATGGAGAGTGAGCGCGAAGAGGAGCTCTGCCACCACCACCGCCAATCATTGCTCCAAAAGAAGCGCGGCTTTGAGATCGGCGACCGCGTGTTTGCACGTGAGGGCGGCAGCGGTACGATCATCCGGCTGTACCGGGACTACTTTGTCGCCGACGTCCACTTTAACAGCGGCACGAAGGCCAAGAACGTCGATTTAGCGAAGCTCGAGCGCGTGGATCCCTTTGACGAAGCGCATCGCATGGCGTCCATCAAATTGAAGTCAAAGGCTCCAGTTGTCCTGAAAGTCGGCTTGCGCGTCGCAGTGTCGCGCAAGGGCACACGGACGACGTGCAAGGAGAAGATCACTCGATGTAGGATGGACGGCACGTTTGACGTCCGTCTCACGGACAAACTAGGCGGCGAGCAGGACGAGATCCTCAAGCGCGTACAGGCGAAACATCTGCGGGTGCTGGGCAAACCACTGGTGTACGCGGTCGGCACGAGCGTCAAGGTGAAGCAGAAGCACGAGTACCTGCGTGGCAAAGTGGGAGTCTGTCGAACGGACGGCATATACGACGTCCAGCTGAGGAGGACGGACAAGGGCGATCACAACAATAGTGTCCTCAAGCGAGTTGATTCAGATTTGTTGTCTCCCGACGGCGATGAGGACGATGAAGGTGGTACCGATGACGAGGAGGATAATCCAATAACGTCTCACAACAACAATAAGGTGGAAAAAGCGTCCACCAACAAAAGACGCTCTGCCGCCAATGATTCTGACGACGAGGAGAAGAACAACGACAAAGACAAGTACGAGAACTTTGAGCCCGAGTTCGCCAAGGGCGACCGCATCGAGCCGCGCTTCCAGGGCAAAGACGCATTCTACCTGGGCAAGATCGGGCGCGTGCTCTTGGACGGCACCTATAACGTGGTCTACGACGACGATGACGAGGAAGCGCGCGTCAACAGCCACTTCATCCGCGCCATCGCTATAAAAATAACAACAATAGGCTCTAAGACGAATAGTGCAAGGGCTACGACTACAAGACAGCAGGATGACTACGGCGACGACGGGTTCGAGAGCGACTGAGCCACGTAGGAAGAGCGCATGAGATGACTATCACAAGGGGTATTACCATGAATCACATGCAGCTGTATTGTTTCTTTCTTTGCGTTTCGTGTACCACCAGTCAGTCAGTCAACCTGCCAATCCCATCCATATCCATTCCCTCAAGCGAGATCGCGCTGTATCTCTGTTTCTCTTACATGACGGCGCGGTAAGTGACGTAGCGCCCGGCGGTCTCACTCGGTCGGATGATCTTGACCACCTGGCCGCGCGTGATGCCGTAGTAGCGCGCAATGGGGTCCGTGACCTGCATGCGTGGCAGCTGCGAGTCCTTGATGCGGTAGCGCTTGAGTAGTGCGGCCTTCTCGTCGCGGTTGAGCACGCGGTGCACCGGCACGAGCGTGTGCTCTGTGATGTCCACGAGCAGCTCCGTCTCCTTGAAGTGCTCGATCTTGTAGCGCGGCGCCATCTCGTTCAGCGCCTGGCGCGCGAACGGCGTGATGCCTTCCTGCACCACCAAGATCGCCTTCGTCACGTTCTCGTCCTTCATGCGGTTGCAGTAGCTATAGAGCATACCATACCATACACATAGATAGACAGGCATCAGTAGACTGGTAGTGGATAGAGAAGGCTACAACTGATAAAAAAAAAACACTCACTTTCGGATCGGCTTGACGCCCACTTTGGTGTCTTCCGGGAAGAACACGAATAAATTATCGCTCGGGTCGTCGATCTTCTCCACAAGGATCGTCATCATCTCGCGCGTCGGGTTGTCGCCGAACTGTTGGAGCCAGACACATACACACAGATTCAACCAGTTAGTGCCCACAGAACCTTACAGACATACGCATATCCATCTATCCATCCATTATCATCCACTGGCGTGCATGCATACCTGGTGCTGGAACGACTCGGGCGTCATCACCAACTCGTTCTCGCTCACGATATAACCACTAGCAGCAGCACATACGCATACACATCATGATATAAGGTCAGCAACAGTGTTCTTGCAACCACAATACCATAGTCATGATCCAACAGGCGCCACCAATAGCACGCGCCGAAGAAAGGAAGGAGCGAGGTGGCGCGTACCGGTTGTGAAGCATCTTGACAGTGGTCTTGCGCACGCGGAAGAGACGCGACGCTTCTGGAGTGAGGCCCGACATGCTGCTGGCTGGTGCTGCTAGTGTATGTGTTGGGGCGTGCTGTGCTGTGCGTGCGTGAGAAAGCCGAAGCCGCAGAGCAGACGTGATGTGAGGAATGGGAATGCGAGACGACGGAGCTGCCTGTGTATTTGTATTTGCTTCCTTCCAGTGCTTTTGTACGAGTGAGTGGAAGCAATTCAGTGGGCGGGGTCGTTGGCGCGATTGGTACAGTGTGTCTTCGATAAAGTGCTGTTATGTACAGTGTATCTTCGATAAAGTGCGTATCAAAGACCAAGTATAAGAACCACTGCTGTACTATGTGAATCCACATGCATACAAGGGTCAAAGGTACAAGATCTCTTAGAGGCTCCGAAATCTACAGCGTGCTGCTTCACTTAATGCGCCGGTTCCTGCTTCTCACGACAGCGATCGCGTAGCGTACATCTGGATTTCGCTCGAGGCGTCTTCGGTTCATGCCACCAACACCAACGTGATCAGTGGAGACTCGACGCCGACGATGTCCGAGGAAGACAAAAGTTCTCTTCCGCGACTGCCTTGAGCATGAACGCGCCAGGCACCGAGCCAAACTAAATGTGTATTGCTGTGCTCCTGTGACCACAAAATGGTCGCATCGAGCGCCAACCTGGCTGGCATCCGCTCTCTTTACCTTATGCAGGTCGGCACGTCGAGCTACCTGCGCTGTACACAAATATTTGGGGAATTGTGGAGCTGAGAAATTCTGTCTTAGATACCACAGCTGAAGAAATTGGGAGCTCCAACCACGGGCACTCCTCGTGCTAGCGCTTTCTCTACAACGATATCGGCGCACGAGACTTCATAAGGGAGTTTAGCGAGTCCGCTAGTCTAGATAGAGACACTATGCGGTTGATTTCGCAAAGAAGACCAGAAACACTGATTCCAATTGTCAAGTAGAATGACAGCTTGGATATACGACAATCGTTCAGTTCGAGCTTTTTGAGCTGCATTTTCATCATTTCCTTCACTGATCTGGGTCATTACGTTTGCTCTTTCTCCTCCTGCTACTGCTGCTGCTGGTCGTGGCTGTAGCTGTTGCAGTACTTGAGCTGCACGTGCACCCACTTGGCTGCCAACTCGGCATCCTTCTCACCGTTAAACTTGCCTACCGCAGCGATGAGCGGCATGAAGTCCGTGATCGGCTTCTCCAGTCGCTTGAGCACGGGGATGCGCTTCTCGCTACTGATTGCGAGCGCCGGCGCGTTCGGGAACGCGTACGCGAATCCGTCGCCCGTGATCACGTCCCACATATTGAACGGCTCTCTGTCCTTCAGCGTCCTCACGATATCGTCCTCCTCAACATTGTCCACAAGCGAGGTGGACACTGTCCACGGACCGAACGTGTACGTCTCGCCGAGTTGGACACTCAGCTGCGCCTTCACATACGGCACACGTGGAAAGAAGTTGTCGCGGAAGATGATGAGCTTGCGGTCGTGCGTAATGTACGAGCGGTTGCCCTTCTTGAGCGTGATCCACATCCCCACGCCATTGTGGCGCGCCATCTTCGCGATCAGCTCGCGGATGGGCTTCTCGCGCACCATGCTGTTGCCCATGATCGAGTGGCACACAGACCGCAGCACCTCCTTCCACACGAAGAACGGCTGCGAGATCAGCAGCGTGCAGTCCAGCCAGACCGCCACCTCACTCTTGCCCACAGTCTTCATGATTGGCGCCAGGATGTTGTGCTCGACCAGCTCGCCGCACTGCGTCGACTCGGCGCCGAGGTTCGACAGGTTGTTGAGGAACCCGTCGCCGTAGAGCTCGCTCAGCAGCGGCACGAGCTGGTTGCGCAGCTTGCCGCGCGTGCTCCACTTGGGCGTTGTGTCCTTGAAGTACGGGATGCCGTAGCGGTGCGCGTACTCGAAGATCGCGTCCTTGTCAAAGTCCAGCAACGGGCGCCAGATGCGCACGCCGTTCACGACGCTCGATGCGCTCATGCCGTTCAATCCGAGCAGACTCACTCCCTTCATCATGTTGGAGATCACGTTCTCCTGGACGTCGCCGCGGTGGTGACCAAAGCACATGCCCGGCGCGCCGTACTTGGCCATCACCTCGGCGTACGTCGAGTACCGGATTTCGCGCGAGATGCGCTCGTAGTCGTCGCGCTTGGTCGAGGCGCGCTTCACTTCGTCGATGCGGCGCACGTGGAAGACAATGTCAAAGCGCGCGCACCACTTGCGCACGTACTCGCACTCGGCCGCGCTCTCCTCGCGGTTGCCGTAGTCCAAGTGCACGGCGACGACCGCAAAGTTGTTGTGCAGCGGCCGCAGCTTGTGCAGCAGGTACGCGACGACCATCGAATCCACACCGCCCGAGAGCGATACCGCCATGTGCGAGTAGCTCTTCGCCTGCATCTTCACCAGGTACTCGTGCATCGCCTTGTGCAGTCGGTGCTTGGGCATGTCGCTCTCGTCCGTCTCGACAAAGTGGCGCTCGAGGATGTCGTCGTCGCTCTCGACCACGTGCGTCTCGCCGCGCAGGTGCTGCAGTCGGCTCTGCGTCGTGCGTCGGAACTTCTCGAGCAGGTCCACATGTGAGCTCTGCACCTTCTCACGTGCTTCAATAATCTCCAGCAGCGAATGCAGTCGCGCGGCGGTCGGCGTGTGACGCATTGGCATCATCACGAACACGAACTTGGGAATCTCCAGGTCCACGTGCCAGTTCTTCTCGATAAGCTGCTGCGCGAGCTCCAACGCCTGTGCGTCGTTGCTTCGCAGCTGCGTCTTGTCCTCGCTGTAGCGGTACACGTGGCGCGAGAACTGGTCCAGCAGCAGGATGAGCGCCACGAGCGCGTCGCGGTGCTGCTGCCAGTGCGCGAGCTCGCGGCGCTCGGCGCGCTGCAGCAGTCCACCGAAGCGCTCGGCGATGAGCGCGTCCATGCGCTGCTGCTTCTCGGACGTCTCTGGCGGGAACCACTTGGCGCGGTAGTTGTTCGTCTGGTCGCCGTCGAACCAGAACGCCAGCACCTCCAGCGCTTCAGGCGGAGGCGGAGGCAGAGCCGTCATCATTATTGCCATCGGAGCGTGAGCTTCTGCCATTTTGTGGTGCTGGTGTTGCCTTTGAATGGGTTGGCGGTGGGTATTGGTACTTTGGTACCATTAATTAGCATCAAGTACCAAACATTTTAGTATCAGTAGTATCAAAAGTTAGTGTGTGCGGTGTGTACCACACCGCACACGGTCGGCACACAGGCTACGATTGCTCTCAGCGAGCGTTCGTGGTCCAGATCCGAGATGCAGCGTCTCTATCTCTCTCCTGGCTCGAGCTACTTCGTAATGAATTGCATCATTCTCGAGATCGCTGTTCAGTTGGGAAAGCGTGGATCGCACCAGCAAGAGCTACAGACGACGCCCATTGCGAAGCCGAGTGTTCGAACAAGGGGATCTGCGATCGCGGGACTGGAGACTGTCTCTGCATGGAGGGGTTCACGGGCCGGCACGGCCTGCCAGAGACTTGAGTATAGTATTCTGCAGATGTAGTGCAGCTGAACTCTTCTCAGTTGTGACAGTTGAGGCTGGGCTTGTATGTTACCTCGGGTTTCTCGTACAGTCGCCTGGACACCTGGGATATAGCGGATATAGTGACTGCTTTCTGGACACTTGGGCTGCGGCAATCCACTTTCGATCCTACGTCGATCTACTGGATCTCGCTCAACGAAACGAAAGAATTTGAAGACTGAGCTTGCTCGCGCAGGACCTGACTGTTGAAGCAACGTAACGTTCCTCTCACAGCCCTCCGTCACCTAAGCAAACGCTGCTGCTGGTACTAGCTGCTCTGCCATACTCTCGGGTATCCCTGCTAGCTCCCACTCCAAGTTTTACTGTTATCAATTGGTAAGAGTAGTGGACTTGCCACTGCTGCGATTTTCCACCCCAAGTGGACAGATTGGCAGTCGGACTCGTATGGAGGTTGTCCATTATTGGAGGACGCTTCTAACAACTTTATGATTGACAATTGACTCGTGTAACCTCGCGAAACGAAATTCTCCAAAACCAACTCTGTGCATTTACAATTTTGTTGTACTCCACAAGGACCTGCGACTACTCACTTGCATCGCATTTACCAGATCACGCACTTCTTCTCCGGGTTCATCTTGGCGCTGGGCTTGCACTTGAACGCCTTGGCAAAGTTGTCGCTGTTCATCGCCACGCCGTTGATGCGCCACTGGCCCGGCGAGTGCACGTTGGTCGCGAGCATGTTCTTCAGGTAGCCGTCGCGCGCTTTGCCGCAGAACGTCTGGCCGAACGCGATGAAGAAAAGCTGGTTCGCCTCTTCTTCGGTCACCTCTGTGCCGGCGGGGACCACGGCCTCGGGACTCTTGATGTACTTCTGGTACGCGTCGTATGCCAGGCTCACCCCGCCGTTGTCCGCGATGTTCTCCGTGATCGTCAGGTTGCCGTTCACGTTGCCAAGAGGTGAGCCGCTCTCGCTGAGCATAGTGAACGTCGAGTACTCGTCCTTGAGACACTGCGCGCGGGTGTCGAACTCGGCGCTCGTCTCGGGGGTCCACCAGCTCTTGTGGTTGCCGTCGCCGTCGTAGAGGCGGCCGTTGCTGTCGAAGCCATGGGTGAGCTCGTGGCCGACGATCGCGCCGATTGAGCCAAAGTTCTGCGCAGGGTGGCTTGAGCCGTTGAACATGGGTGGCTGCAAGATCGCGGCCGGGAACACCATCTGATTCTGCGACGGCGAGTAGTACGCGTTCACGGTCGCAGCACTCATGCCCCACTCGGTCTTGTCCACCGGCAAGCCAATGTTGCGCACCGCGGCGTTCCAGTTGTCCATCGCAATCTTCTCGATGTTGTCAAAGAACGTCTCGCGGTCCAGGGAGTATGGGTACGTCTTCTTCTGGAGCGAGTGGCCGATCAGGTTGGACACCTTGGCCAACTTCTTCTCGGCCTCGATCTTCGTCGCCGCGTCGAGCCATGAGAGCTTTTGGATGTGCTCCGACATGGACCCTTCCACGAGCTTCACCATGAGCTTTGTGGACTCCTCGCGCTGGGTGTCAAACATCTTCATGAAGTAGTACTTGCCGATCAGGTCCGGGAAGTACGAGATCTCGCGCGACGTGCAGATGCGCGAGCGAGTCGAGCGCGCCTGCGCACCATTCAGCTTCTTGCTGAAGAAGTCGAACTGCGCCTTCACGAACGGCTCGCTGAGGAACTTGGAGTAGTAGTTGCCGATGAGGAACGCCAAGTAGATCTTCAAGTCCTTGAGCTCGAGGCTCTTGAGTAGCTTCTCGGCCTTGTCAAAGTACTCCAAGTACTGGAAGATGATCGTCGTGTCCTTCGTGAGCTTCGGGTTGGCCTCCAGGTTGAGCCCGGCGGCGAACTGGCCGAACGTGATTGGGTACTTGGCCACCGCTTGACCGAACGTGATCGGGTTGTACGTCTTGTCCGGGTCGCGCGCGTCGTCCTTGTTCTGGAAGAGCGCCGCGAGCTTCTTCTCGATCGCGATGACCGTGTTCTCGCCGTACTTTGGGTCTTGGTTCTTGCCCTGCTGTTGCTGCTGCTGCTGCTGACCGGCGCTCGAAGTGTACCCCGAGAGGTTCAAGATCGTGGTGATGTACAAGCGATACTCCGTCTCGACCTCCTTGAACGACTCTTCGTCCAAATAGTAGTCCGAGTCTGGGAGACTGAGGTCCGCCGAGCCGACCCACAGCACGTTCTGCGACGCGTCCTTGGCGTCCGCGAAGATACCGACGCTCGTGAAGAAGTTTGGGCCCGTGCGTCCGAGGTCGCCGGCGAGCTTGAAGAGCTCTTCCTTGGTCGCAGCCGCGCGGATCTTGTTGAGCGCTTTCTGCAGCGGTCTCGCGCCGAGCTCTTCGACCTTGTCAGTGTTCATGCACGAGTCCCAGAACTCGCCGACCAGTGGCCAGTCCTCCTTGAGGATCTCCTGGATCACGACTTCGTTGCGGTCGCCAATCGTGCCGAACGAGAAGTCGAGCTTCTGCTTGTCGCCCGGGATCGCGTTGTTCTTGACCCACGTGCCGCACGAGTACTGGTAGAAGTCGTCGCACGGGTCGACGCTCGTGTCGAGCAGGTCCGCGACGGTACTCGGGAACGCGGCGCTGGCCGAGTTGGCGCTCAGTGCGGCGACAGCGATCGCAGAGGAGATGAAGAGCTTCATGGTTGCCTGGTGTGTGGAGTGTGTCTGACGCGAAGTGATGAAGCCGCTTGTGTAGTTTGGATCGAAATCGCAAGTGAGAGAGAGTGAGGCTGCAGCTCACAAGAGGAGGACCTGCGCAAGGTGTTCCTGGTGAGTGAGTGAGTAGGTAAGCCAGGAATGCACACATCGCACCGCGATATAGCACACATTCCTGGCGTGAGTGAGACTAATTCTTGGGTGAAACAGCAACAGCTGGTCAGCCAAAACAAAAAAGCGCCACTCTTGGACAGAACCACCATCCAATCCACACACCTACAACGAGCGAGCCGCACACCTACGCCTGCGCCAAGCACAGCGTCAAGGATAACAAAATAAATCGAACGATTAGTGACACCATCTGACGCAGAACTCGTCCCCTCCGCGTCAACAACAAGACACCTCTGACATCAACATCCCACCAGCGTCCATTCACAGAGAAACAAGAAAGACAAAGGGGCTTCGTGCAACCACAACACCCACAGCATTCGGATGCGGTCGGCCGAAACCAGCGAGTGATCGATTCACGAGATCCTCTGGCCTCTCCGTGTGTGCTGGGTGCGTTTTGCATTTTTGCAGACGAATCAATGACGGGAGATGAGCTCTTCGTTTACAGAACTGGTCTGAGAACATCCAACGCCCGCCCGAGCTGACTGTATCTTTTTGATTGACAGGCGTCAAGTAAAGTGAACGAACGAACGAACAACGACCAGACAGACGCCAGCCAGACCAGCTGGGCGAAGAGACTCAGATGGGAGGAGGCCCAGTCGCTGTTCTTCAACGCACGAGGTGGTTTTTGGACACTGGGACACTGGCAAGCCAGGCCAAGCAGGTCGTCAATTATGATCGGAGCCACTGCTCTGTTGTCAGAAATTGAAAGCTAAAGCTTTAGCGTTTGCTTTGCGGGCTCGCATGTCATTCCACCACATTCAGATCAGATCAGGAACAGCGCGGGATTGACTGGCTGGTTGGACATGACCAGCGCCATCGATTTGGATGTCAGCGAACTCTGGTTGCGAAGGTCGATTCGTTGATGGCGTTCCTGAGACCAGTGTGAATTGAAACAAGCCTTGTGTGTGTCGGCGGATGCTACTTGTAGTCTTGTAAATCTGTACTTACTGTCTGCTCTATTAGGCGTTGTATGAGACTGCGTACGTTCGGCACCGCTCTCCGTTGGGTGAGACGCAAATCTGATTCGGCGGTCGACTCTGCTCAGCATTTGTTGACGCGATGACCAGCGACAGGGCTTAGCACTTGCGAGGCAGTGCTTAACAAGTCAATACTGTCAATCAATGAAAGAAAGAAAGAGGTCAGGCACTTCCACTTCTAACCATCCCAGTTGTCCCATGAGTCGTTGATGAATGGGCTACGATACATACACCGGCAAGCTCTTTTAGAGGTACTGAAGCAATATTATACCTCGCGACCGAGGAGTTCCCGTCAAATGGGACCGATCGACGGGTTCAATGCGAATTCGAGCAGCAGCACCATCGAAACTTGAGAGGCGAATGGAAAAACGGTAGGTAGGTATCTGTGAACTCGCTTTACAACAAGCCAAACATTCATGTATCCAGACCAGCAAGGTCAACTTGTTGTGTTCATGCGCGCACTAGGAAAGGTATTGGTTATCCTAGTGACGGGAGGAGTGTGGCTAGTGACACCGGTTCGATTGACTTGAATAAACTAAAGTCAGCTTTCCACCGACTGAAGATGACAACTATACCACAGCCCGTCTGACAGTTTATCCATCCTTGACTATGCTGTATACTTTTGCTTTGGAGCCATTCATTGCCTCCCGAGTATCATCAATTGGTGGTGTCGCGCCGCGGGGCGGTGCTTTAGGATGACACTCGTTACGCTTCGCATCGACTCGCAGGAGCGCGAAGCGCGGGTCTAGGCTGTCTAGGGGCTTTCATGCACCGTCTCGCAGGGTTGGATCTCGGCTTTACAGACCCATCTGTAAAGCGATCTGTCAAAGCTTTCTGTCTGCCTCCGAAGTTGTTCTTCTTGTGCTTGATGAGGTTGAGAGCTGCAACGAACGAACAAGGATACTACTTGTGTTCTGAAAGCCCAGTCGATGCGGACCAATCCGTCACGTAAATCCTTCAATCCAGCAAAGATGCTGTCAGTTTATTTTTTCGCTGTCGAGTTGCATGCTTGTTTGTTGCATGCGTAGGATGATGGAAAGAAGAGCTCCACAGTGGATGGAAACATATTCCATCAGCAAGACCACATAAAAGATAAACGAATGGTTCTTGTTCACAGAATAGCTAGATGAGAATAAAACCTAGCAATACAACGCGCGTGTACTTCTTTGCTTATTCTTCCTTGAACACTCCGCGCGCGACGCCCTGCTCCTCCGCCTGCTGCGATGCAAACTGGTTGAAGATCTGCTCCAAAGTCGTCTGCGACACGCTGTACTCGCGAATATTCAGCTGCGACTTCACGTCTTCCACCAAAGCAAACACCTTCGACAGCTT